>CABFPE010000066.1:80687-96475 GCA_900660155.1 Hofstenia miamia | reverse complement strand
AAGCACCATAATCTATATCTCCATTTCTTGAGCAATCGTATTGTTCTATAAGCTGAATCATAGAGTCTTGGATTCCTTAGTTGATAATTTATGTCGCTTTCATTAGAAACTAGTTGGTGAAGAGGATGATTGAATTTTTTTTGTAATTTTACTCCATAGTTTGCCACATTTAAATTTTTTTTTTCATATAATAATTGTATCTTTTAATGATTACCTAAAATTTCAAAATCTATATTAGGTATCATCATTATAAATGCCCTTTACTGCATTCGTTCTAAAGCCTGTTTCTAATTCTTTGCTATAGAGTCATGTCAAAATGGACTTCAGTATTCAAGAACAGGGTGAATTACTACCTTACACACTTTTATCATATCCTCAACATCAGTTTGTTGAATGTCTTGAGAGAGTAAGGCAATGTAATCCTTGGATGCTTTAGAAATCATTGAATTAATTTTTGTGTTCCATTTTAGATTATCTTGGAAATAAACTCCAAGTAATTTAAAGGATTTAACTCGTTCAATAGTAATATCATTAATTGAAGTTTCACATGGCAAATAAAATGAATGGAGGAAACTAATTGTAAGTTCTTTTGTTTTTTTTGAGATTTAACTCCATTTCTGCATCACGTTCATTTTTAACTTGATCAATCAAAATATTGGCTTTTGATGGTTGATGTCGATGACATATCTCCCATGCCGGGGTGTCATCTACTTATTTAATTCTATCTTCCAAGTGATTTAAGAAATAATTAACATATAAAATAAATAACAATGGTCCAAAATTTAGTTCCTTGTGGTACTCCTGCATATATTGATAACGAAAAAGATCCGTATGGTATTTGATTCGTTTTCTTTGATATAGAGAAAATGCTATCCATCATATAGTAAACGAATTAACTGCAATGCATTTTAATTTTTCCAGAAGGATGGGTTGTGAAATCATAGCTTTTCTAAAATTCTTAAATAATGTTCACTTATTAAGTTCACTTAACCATTTGTATGAAATATCCAATAAAGACAAGAGCGTAGATCTTTGATGAATAACTCCATAATTATAATGCTCCACCTGTCATGCGTTGGATATCTGGACCACTAGTTTTATAGTAGTTTAGTTTATCAAGTTTTAGAAAAATCTCAAATTTATTAGTAAATATAGGTTCTTCATTTTCACTAATAGGGAAATCAAGCATATAATGTTGATCAGATTTGTAGTGTAGGGTAACAGAAGCTAGTTTGTTATTCATGAAATCAGCAAAATTTTTACTGTCAAAACTACTTAATTTTCATCTAAAGTTAGCGATTTCCGGAAAAAGGCTTACAGAAACCAGACATATTTTTTATTTTCGACAATTCTCCACTTGTCATGCGTTGTATTGGATTCTAAATCTTTCAATCGATTTCTAAAATAGTTGACACGAGAAGGAGTAGTTTACAAAGAGTTGGTGGTTTGTGACTGATTTCTTACGATATCAGATTTTTATTTGTTTCATGTACATATTATTTGTGTAAAAGGATAGTTGTATTTTCTAAATATGCAATATTTCCACATGTATTCCTACTCAGTTGTGGCGTTGGTTGGCCAGTTACAATTCTTTAATCTTTTAAGTGGCATTCTTCATTATATAAACTCTAATAGACATATATTTGATTAAGTCATACTGATTTAAAAAAGACTTTTGCAAGACACCGAAAGCTGCAATGTTTTTTTTATGCGTAAATAAATGAAATATTATGTTCAAGTATTTCTGCGATCACTTGTATCCAAACAATATGCTTTCTTAGTATAATGAATATATTTATATCAATAAACAGATCAATTTGTAATTGGGTAACTCTTTATGCAAAATTTTTTAAAAAGCGTCCTCACTGATTGATGAATGCACATTAATTCACATATAAAGGCATTTTTATGGCATATATCTTTATGATTCCTTTGTGTATACAGGGAGTAAGTAGGATTTCCTGAAGGGAGACACTTCATTTGTGATAAACCTGAATGACCAAAATCTGGTAGAAGCCAAAAATTTTTCAAAATATTGAAAAAATAATCATGAAAATGCTTCTCACAATCATAGTTTATAAAAATTTCTTAAATTTTTGCAAAATGTTTTTTAATTTTATCAATCAAAATCAATGTTGAAAGCATTTCACTATGTCTTCTGTTGCGTAAAAGGCTGTGTGTATACAAAATTTCAGTAGGAATTGATTTGCACTAAATAGATTTGGTATTATGATCCCATATGGGATATTTACACAATGTGTGAAATAACTGTCAATATTTGTAACATTTATTGATTTTTGACATTTCTGAGATTCCATATTGTGATATATATGGAGCTTGATATTTAAGCAGTTAATATAAAATGTTACAGTTTTGTGTAATTACGCTTTTAGTTGTAGGTAGTGTATTCACTTCTTCAACCCTGAAATACAGTGTTAGATATATTGATCAACCACTCGATCACTTCAACAAAGCAACATATGGGTATAGGACATATAAAGAGAGGTATCTCCTTAATGATGACTACTACAGAGCTGGAGGTCCAATATTCATATATTGTGGTAATGAAGGAAATATTTTAGATTTTTGGGATAATAGTGGATTTATTTTTACTCTAGCGGAAGAATTTAACGCTCTAATTGTGTTTGGTGAACACAGATATTTTGGAAAATCTCTACCTTTTGGTCTAGCAAGTTTCCAAAATCCACAAATTGGGCTCTTGACAATTGACCAGGTCCTTGCTGATTATGCAAATCTAATAGCATACTTAAAGAGTAAGTACGGAAATGATGATACAAAAGTAATCGCATTTGGAGGATCATATGGTGCAATTCTTGCTGCTTTCTTCCGGTTCAAATATCCAAACATAGTAACTGGTTCACTCGCAGCAAGTGCTCCTGTTTCAATTGCTGATAACAAAACAGCTCAAGAAAGCTTCTGGCCAATAATTACAGAAGATTATGGGAGCGTGAATCCAAAAAGTGTTACTAAAATTGAATCAGCATTTAAGCAATTGGACTACTTATCCAAGATTCCTAATGGATATCAAACAATTTCTGAGACATTTCATTTGTGTGATAATATAACTAATGCTGCTGGATATAAGCATCTTTTACTTTACATCAGAAATGCATTCACGACTTTGGCAATGTACGATTACCCAATGGTCACCAATTTCTCTCTTCCTTTACCGGCTTGGCCTGTAAACGTTACAGCTGATATGATGTTGAAAGCAGACACACCTATTGATGGATTGTTTCAGGTAACAACGGTCGTTTATGCTCCAACATCTTCAAAGAACCAAAACTCATGTTATAATCTATCAGCACTATTTGTAGAGTGTTGTGATCCAACTGGTTGTGGATTAGGAAATGCTGCCCTAGGTTGGGATTATCTATGCTGTAATCAACTTGCTTTAGCAACAGGAAGTTATAGCAACACATCTATGTTCCCGAATCTTCCATTTACTACTGAAGATAAAAAGGAATATTGTCAAAAGAGGTGGAACATTACTCCAGAACCTCATTGGTACGCACTAGAATTCTTTGGAAGTGATGTGTTTGTAAGTTCAAACATAATATTCAGCAATGGTCTTCTTGATCCCTGGCATGGTGGTGGAATTTTAAAAGCTGATCCAAATAATCCCAGCATTAAAATAGTCCTCATACCTGAAGCGGCTCATCATTTAGATTTAAGACCAATCAGCCCTTCTGATCCACCTGGTCTTGTCAAAGCTCATGAAAAAGAGATTAGATACATTCAAGAATTTTTAAATAGTAAATAGCAATATTTCTATATGTTGGTTAGCACAATTTGAAATTCTTTTAAAAAACGTTCAAAATCTTGAAAATTTTAACCATGCTATTGTTTATATATATCAATATCATATCAATATATCACATATTTCTATACACATATACTGAAGATCAAATTCTAGTTTCAAACGGCTAATAAATCTACTTGAAATTGTAAAATAGCTGCTTTACTAAGTTGAAAATATATAAAAAGTTCCTGTAATATTATATATTTCTACTCTTTATAAAATATTTACTACATAAAATTTCTTTGATCTAGTCACTTTAAAATTCGATTTTTGAGATTAATTAACATATACATGGAAAATATAATCTGTTATTCTATTAAAAACCTAGTTTCAATGCAATGACATCCTAAATTTTGTTCTTTTATGAATTTTTTCAAATTCAGCAACAAAATGTTTTTTTCGATTGTAACATGTGATAATGTGAAACAAATAAATTTTCAAATAATTTTTTTGCATCAATATATTTTTAAGGATCATCCACGGAGAAAATTATTTTATTCTGCTGCTCAGATGAATTCGGAAAGTCAGTTAATTACACAGAATTAATTGCTATTTTATATTGGTAGGAACAAGAATTTTCTGTACAATGTCTACAATATTCCACATTTAATGTTTATCCTCAAATCCTATCCCACTTCATTGCCTCATAGCTGCCCCATTATTCTGTTACAATAAAGTTTTTGAATGTGGGAAAACAGTAAATATGTAAATTATATTATATTCCTATATATATATATATATATATATATAGTTTAAATCCCATCTTTCAATTCTATGAAGCAGAGTTGGACATGAGTCACAATATATGACCCATGAGCAATGTGACCCACAGTCTATATTTCCTAATGACCTGACACATACTTGTTTGTAACAGCATTTTACTATGAAAAACAAAACAAAAAACAAACTATTATTTTATTAGAACAATGCACGGATACTAGACTGTCTCGGGATACATTACATGGCTTTGCATCATGCAGTAATAATTGTCAACGTGTTAATTAAAGCAGATCTCACAGCTCTCTTCTAATTGGTTAACATCAAGCACTGTAATTGCCTTTAATGCAACAATATTTATTAAACAATCAACAATATAAAATGCGATATTATCTTAAATTAATTTATATTGCCCATGCGATGTCTCAAGTTGAATAAATCGGGAAATTATATATATGTGCAGCGTGGGATTCTCTTTTTCATTGTGTTTTAGGTGATAAAAGCTAAAATAATTAGCAAACCTTATCATTTTTGGTTTTGTTGCTTAATTGAGGTTTCAATTTTTCTCAACCACTGTACTTTCAAAATTTTTACAATTACAACGCAGTAAAAAAGGGCCAACCAGATTTCATTTGATCTCTTTTGTGTTCTTTATGATGAATGGGCATTAAGTGAAGAAAAAAAGTTTTGGCTGGTAATGTCTTCATCACAGTCATAGCAAACGGTGCCTGTCTATTCCTTATTCAACCAAATAGCCTCTACTAATTTCCTCAATGATTGTTTTTTTGATAAACTCTTTTTTATGGGAGACGGGGTGATCTTTTTGGAAGCGAACCAAGGAAAAATGCTGAAGGAAAGTTAGACTAGTAGACTATATTATATTATATAACTTACACACGTTTCATATTGCTTAAAATCTATTGAAATCATTAAGTCATTGATTTCATTATATTTATTAGCAAGAAATGGAATTTTAATTCTTAGTAATGATAACTTAGAAATTGGGAAAATTCACAATGTAGTTTAAACTATAATTTGAAAGAATATCAAGATACATTTAACATTATATATGAAAAATTAGCTGTGCTGACATGTCACAAATTTAGAAAACAGAAAGTCCTTAGATTGCACATCATATTTCCAAATAGCTCATGATAGAGTTTCATAAAAGCTACCACATTTTTGAAATTTCAAAATGCGCACTTCTCGTTTTTAAATGGTTCTGTAAAAATGTTTTTCCTTCATTTACCATTTGTTATTTTGCTTCTATGCGGTCTGGGATTATAAGGGTTATATTTTCGTCTCTTAAAACGATTGACAACTCTGATCGATATCCTTCCTTCATGACTTTTATGTACTGATGAAAATTTAAATTTTTTTAAAAATGATTATCTTTCACACTGTTTTTCAAAATAGTTTGGAAATTTGAAGTTCTTTGAATTACACAATGTGTCAACTCTGAAATGATTTGAAATTTTTCGGTTCATCGAAGGTTTTACTTAACAATAGAAAACATTTAAAAGTACGTGCAAAAAAAGATTGCCTATGGGCAGCTTAGGGCAAACCAGAAAACAACACACACTAAGATCTGTGAGGCTCTATTAATTAAACAACATAACAAAGAAAACATCATGAATAAACAATGTAATTTAGGCAAGAATGAGATTAAATTATTTTAGTGTATGCAACATCATTAAATTATAAAGTGTAGTATATTGTAAACTTTTATTACCGCAAAAATATTGTTAACTGACGATGACTATAATATAGTCGAAACGTTTTTGTATTAATGTCAAATATATATATATATATANAAAAATAATCATGAAAATGCTTCTCACAATCATAGTTTATAAAAATTTCTTAAATTTTTGCAAAATGTTTTTTAATTTTATCAATCAAAATCAATGTTGAAAGCATTTCACTATGTCTTCTGTTGCGTAAAAGGCTGTGTGTATACAAAATTTCAGTAGGAATTGATTTGCACTAAATAGATTTGGTATTATGATCCCATATGGGATATTTACACAATGTGTGAAATAACTGTCAATATTTGTAACATTTATTGATTTTTGACATTTCTGAGATTCCATATTGTGATATATATGGAGCTTGATATTTAAGCAGTTAATATAAAATGTTACAGTTTTGTGTAATTACGCTTTTAGTTGTAGGTAGTGTATTCACTTCTTCAACCCTGAAATACAGTGTTAGATATATTGATCAACCACTCGATCACTTCAACAAAGCAACATATGGGTATAGGACATATAAAGAGAGGTATCTCCTTAATGATGACTACTACAGAGCTGGAGGTCCAATATTCATATATTGTGGTAATGAAGGAAATATTTTAGATTTTTGGGATAATAGTGGATTTATTTTTACTCTAGCGGAAGAATTTAACGCTCTAATTGTGTTTGGTGAACACAGATATTTTGGAAAATCTCTACCTTTTGGTCTAGCAAGTTTCCAAAATCCACAAATTGGGCTCTTGACAATTGACCAGGTCCTTGCTGATTATGCAAATCTAATAGCATACTTAAAGAGTAAGTACGGAAATGATGATACAAAAGTAATCGCATTTGGAGGATCATATGGTGCAATTCTTGCTGCTTTCTTCCGGTTCAAATATCCAAACATAGTAACTGGTTCACTCGCAGCAAGTGCTCCTGTTTCAATTGCTGATAACAAAACAGCTCAAGAAAGCTTCTGGCCAATAATTACAGAAGATTATGGGAGCGTGAATCCAAAAAGTGTTACTAAAATTGAATCAGCATTTAAGCAATTGGACTACTTATCAAAGATTCCTAATGGATATCAAACTATTTCTGAGACATTTCATTTGTGTGATAATATAACTAATGCTGCTGGATATAAGCATCTTTTACTTTACATCAGAAATGCATTCACGACTTTGGCAATGTACGATTACCCAATGGTCACCAATTTCTCTCTTCCTTTACCGGCTTGGCCTGTAAACGTTACAGCTGATATGATGTTGAAAGCAGACACACCTATTGATGGATTGTTTCAGGTAACAACGGTCGTTTATGCTCCAACCTTTTCAAAGAGCCAAAACTCATGCTATAATTTGTCAGCACTATTTGTAGAGTGTTGTGATCCAACTGGTTGTGGATTAGGAAATTCTGCCCTAGGTTGGGATTATCTATGCTGTAATCAACTTGCTTTAGCAACAGGAAGTTATAGCAACACATCTATGTTCCCGAATCTTCCATTTACTACTGAAGATAAAAAGGAATATTGTCAAAAGAGGTGGAACATTACTCCAGAACCTCATTGGTACGCACTAGAATTCTTTGGAAGTGATGTGTTTGTAAGTTCAAACATAATATTCAGCAATGGTCTTCTTGATCCCTGGCATGGTGGTGGAATTTTAAAAGCTGATCCAAATAATCCCAGCATTAAAATAGTCCTCATACCTGAAGCGGCTCATCATTTAGACTTAAGACCACTCAGTCCATCTGATCCACCTAGTCTTGTAAAAGCCCATGAAAAAGAAATTAGCTACATTCAAGAATTTCTAAATAGTAAATAAAAATATTTCTATATGTTGGTTAGCACAATTTGAAATTCTTTTAAAAAACGTTCAAAATCTTGAAAATTTTAACCATGCTATTGTTTATATATATCAATATCATATCACTGCATCACATGTTTCTGAAACACTTATACTGAAGATCAAATTCTAGTTTCAAACGGCTAATAAATCTACTTGAAATTGTAAAATAGCTGCTTTACTAAGTTGAAAATATATAAAAAGTTCCTGTAATATTATATATTTCTACTCTTTATAAAATATTTACTACATAAAATTTCTTTGATCTAGTCACTTTAAAATTCGATTTTTGAGATTAATTAACATATACATGGAAAATATAATCTGTTATTCTATTAAAAACCTAGTTTCAATGCAATGACATCCTAAATTTTGTTCTTTTATGAATTTTTTCAAATTCAGCAACAAAATGTTTTTTTCGATTGTAACATGTGATAATGTGAAACAAATAAATTTTCAAATAATTTTTTTGCATCAATATATTTTTAAGGATCATCCACGGAGAAAATTATTTTATTCTGCTGCTCAGATGAATTCGGAAAGTCAGTTAATTACACAGAATTAATTGCTATTTTATATTGGTAGGAACAAGAATTTTCTGTACAATGTCTACAATATTCCACATTTAATGTTTATCCTCAAATCCTATCCCACTTCATTGCCTCATAGCTGCCCCATTATTCTGTTACAATAAAGTTTTTGAATGTGGGAAAACAGTAAATATGTAAATTATATTATATATATATATATATATATATAAATGTATAAACTCCGAGCAAAAATAAGCAAAGTTGTTATTTCAGAAACGTTGATGACACTTGCAATTTTTCAAGTAAAAGAGGAAGTGGGCATTTTTCTAAAATCTCTTAAAATAAATTTATCATGGAATTTCAAAAAGACCATAAACTAAGTTTTCTTGATGTCTACATACATAATTTAAATAGTAAATACGGGAGAAGTTGACACATCAAGGACTATGCATCCCGTATTCTTTAATTTGCAACATCCTTCAAAATCAATACATTCAATTCCTTATTTAATAGAATAAAAATGATATTTTCAAATTACCAACATCCATCATCTGCAGCTAACAAAATTTTTAACATTTTGTAGAGTAAAAGTTATCCACACAAATTGATCGGGAAATATTCCATTGGATTATTTTCAAATGACACCACTATGCACGTAATTTTGATGACTGGTGTTTGTCTAAAGCTTCTTTGTATAGAAAACCAAGTAAGAAATTTAAAGCAAAAAGAATTAGAATAATGAATACCAAATTTAAAAGAACAAAAATCACTCCAATATTTATACAATACAACGCGAAAGAGATGTTTTTACAAAATAAAGATCAATTTCGGAAAAATTTAGTTTCCTCCTAAATTTATACATATAGATGTTGTTGTGAAAAAAATCATACATAGGGGAAACGAAACGATATTTGAAAACAAAAATTAAGGGCATCTAAAATACGACATTTTTCTGTACAAACATCAACTAAGAGAAAAAAATTTTTACATCCAACTATAATATCACAGCATCATAAAATAGAAGCACTAATAATTATACAATCAACACAGATAAACTAATAATTTATCAACTAAGCATGATATCATTGAAATTATTTAAAGAGCATGCAATATTAAATTAAAATGTAAAGTGTAGTCTAATTTTAGCATATTAAGTTTTCTACAGCATATATTTAGGTAATTTTGAAAATTTTATATATTCTTCTATCCAAAATTTAAACAGGGCTTAATTACTTCTTCGGCTTCAGTAGATAACGATATAATTTTTGAAAATTGAAAGAAATCGATATTTTAATGATGGCGAATAGAGATGAGAGAAGGACGCAAGTAATAATTTACATGACAATTCATCAATGTCACAAACTGAAATTGCTGAATATATTGGATTTCATCAAAGCAGCGTGTCACACATAATCAAACAGTATATGGAAAGTGGCTCATATAGGTCTTTCAAAATAACATATGGTCTTTCAAAAACCATGCATATACTATATTCAGAAGAGACAGATTATCCAATAATCCGCTCTGTAAAACAAAAGGTGGTGGAGTTCTCTTTAATTTAATCCAAAATTGCGCAATGATATTAGGAGTAATCTATCATCAAATGTTGAAAGTCTTTGGGTAGAAAAAATAATCCAATAAGAAATTCTCAATTTAAGAGGCAGTTGCTAAATGTATCTTACTGTCCAAACAAGAAATTCGCTAATTTGTTTATTGAGCAATTAGAAGAGAAATTATCTTTGGCTTGTTCGGAAAATAAACATTTAATGCTACTTATGGACTGGAACCTAAATTATTTCAGTACTATTGAAAAGTGCAAAATTGACCTATTTTTAAATACTTTCAATTTAAAATTAACTACATTGCCGACCAGAATCACATCATCGAGTACCACACTAATTGATTACTTTGTGCTTACTGAAACAAATAGTGCATTTTATAATTTTTATTCATCCGAATGCCCTCTTTCTGACCACTGCATTACATCAATTGAGTTTTACAAATCTGAATGGTCTTCGAATAATGCCACGAAGTGGATAAAAACTCGTGAAAAGTCTACTGAAAATATAAACAATTTTAAATCGGCACTTTCCTTAGAAAACTGGCTTCCAGTGTATACTGTCTCAGACTCAACTACATTGTTGATGCATTTTTCAGAAATTTTTGAATTTTATCTTAATAAATTTTGCCCAGAGAGGAGAATTATGATTAAATCAAATTCCAATAGTAATTTAAACATATCCGCACATAGTAAACCTTGGATAAGTGACTTTTGTAAGGCACTGATTCGTGAAAAAAATACAGCATATAGAATATTTAAAAGTTCTAAAACTCATAATAATTTTGTTGCATATAAAAAGGCTAGAAATTTCTCCAACATTGAAAATTGCAAGGCCTATAATGAATACATTAGAAATGAATACGCCCGACTACCCAATCAAAAGTCAAAGTGGAAGCTAATTCATGAGATCAGTAATAGCAAGAAATCTAAATTAAACTGTATTGATGCTATCAAAAATAAAAATGTAAAAATGTTCTAGCGAATTAAACCAGACTTTTATTAATCTAGGAAAATATAAGTGTCCAATTGTTAAGTTTAAAAGTAAATCAGCTAAAGTTATTAATCCCGAATTCTTCTTTTCGTCTTACAACAAGTTTTGAAACATTAAAAGCAATTCATAGACTTAAGCCCAACAAATCAAGTGGGTCTTCCAAAATTCCTTCGTGGGCACTTAAAATCACTGCAGATATAATTGCCAATCCCTTAAATTTTATTTTTAATGAATGCATAAAAATAATTATTTTTTGGATTATTTAAAAATTGCCCATGTTACTAGTCCCATTTTTTAAAAAAAAAGATCCATCAGTTGCCAAAATTATCGGCCAATTTCTATCACATCTCCATTAAGCAAAGTATTCGAAAGATTATTGCATGATCAAATAACTGAATACCTAAATAAGTAGAAACTACTGTCAAATACTCAATTTCTAAAAAAATTCTCAACCACTGATGCCCTTTCAAGAGCCATAGAAAACTGGAGATCGTCACTGGACGCAAATATGTTTCTAACTATTGCTTGCCTAGATCTTTCTAAAGCTTTCGATTCGATTAATCATAGCATACAAATAAAAAATTATCCTATATGGGTTTTTCTAATAAAAGCAGAAATTTGATAACTAGTTATTTGAAGGATAGGTTTCAGAGAGTAAAGATAAGCGATGTTTTTTCAAATTGGCTGGCTGTTAACAATGGTGTTCCTCAAGAAACAATTCTAGGTCCCCTTCTTTTCAGTATATATGTAAATGACATGCACACGACAACTGATTGTAACTTAATTCAATACGCCGATGATACCTGCATATTCAATGATAATAAATCCATGCATATGGCAATTGAATCTATAGCATCAAATTGCAACAAATTGTGCACATATTTCAGAATGCATAGGTTGATCATAAATGAAAGTAAAACTGAATTTTGTATTTTGCAGCCCGCTAAATATAACTACGATGTTTCAGATTTAGTTCTTAATCTTAATAATGCTAAGGTTCCGACGGTTAATAATTTTAAATACTTAGGAGTACTTTTTACACGAAATTAAATTTTGAATCTCACATTCATGCTACAGTTCGAAAATTAGCTATCGGCATAAGAAATATGTCAATGATAGTAAGGCAATTACCCCCCTGTGCGATAATTCAATTTTTTCATGCATTTATAATGAGTCACCTAAATTACGCTAATTGCTAATATATTACTTACTGAGATAAAAGATTGTTTTTTTAGGAAACTTGATATCCAATTAAGATGGGCACTACATGCTTCGAAGAAAAATTCTTCTAGAACTAAGGACCACATTTCAAAATCAATCCTTTTTCCAAGACAGCTTCAGTCATTTTAAATACTATGTTGGCCTTTTTTAAACTCATAAAGAACTTAACCGCCTTTTATTATAATTTCTATGCCTGGTTTTATTCATAAGCAGAACTCCAGATCAAAACATTTTACAGGTATTAGATATAGAAAAAAATTATGAAAGAATCATTCATTAATACCGCTATCTGAACTTGTAATTCATTGCCTAAAGAAATAAAAAACATTGAAAAATTAAGCGTTTTTAAAAGGCAAATTAAAATTTACTTTAAACAACAGTATATCTCAGGTAAATCATGGCTAGGGTATAAATTTTAAAATTATGATTACTCAACAACCCGTACTTGAAATCTCTTATTGGTAATTTTTGCCTAGCCTGGTAGATTTATTGTATAGTTATTGTTGTTTTGTATGTATTACGTATGATTGTATATTTTTCGACGCTATTCAGATAAATTACCAGTTATTAATGGTCAATATTTATCTGAATAAAGAATATCTTATCTTATCTTATCTACACCCATTAAGAATCAAGAAGTGAAAAGTCATTCTCCAGAAAAAGCACTGGCGATTATACTATCAAAACAAATGTATCAACGTATTAGAAATGAAGTGGTTTATAAAGCGCTTCGCTTAGGTCAGTAAATAAAATATTTGCGTAATTAAAGTGACTCATGAGGAAATGGAAGTATTGAATTTTTGCACAAGTGGTAATTGCCTAACTACTAGTATCATACTTTTTATACCTATAGCTAATTTTCTAACTATTAAATTAATGTGAGAGTTGAATTTTAACTTTGAGTCAATAGTTACTCCTAGGTACTTGAAAGTGCCTACAATAGGAACATTAATACTATTCACATTTAAGGTCACTGCAGAAACATCGTAATTGCTTTTGTTCGTCAACTTGTGCATACAAAAGTATTTTGACAATTTGTTACAATTCAATTCTATAGATTCCGCTGCTAGGTGCATTGATGAATTATCACTGGAAATACATATTGGATTAAGTTGCAATTAGTTATAGANTATGATTGTATATTTTTTGACGCTATTCAGATAAATTAACAGTTATTAATTATCAATATTTATCTGAATAAAGAATATCTTATCTTATCTTATAGTACTTCATACAAAAATTGTGATGGCCACAACAAAAAATTGATGGAAAGACATTATTATCATCAAATCATTCTTTAATCAGTCCCAAATCCAGTATGAATGATATCAAATCAATGATCAGAACAAGTGGTGATAATTCGAGTACATCAACAGTAAAAAAACACTTTATGACATTGGTTTCAAGTCAATAACACCTTTGAAAAAGCCCATTCTTACTCCTGAGCATTGTGCCTGGACCCATTGTCCTCAAACATGGCAAATTGAAATGTAGGCGATGGGTAGTTTCAGTGATAAAACTATGGTATATGTTGGTGAATCAAAATCAAATGTTTGTACGTGTGTTGGATGGCATGTCACTCAGTGATAATCATTATAATTTGACCTAAAAGTTTCTCAGGAGGGTAATGTTGTGGAGTTGCTTCTCTTATTTCAGACCTGGATGATTTCATGTTGTGGAGAAAAACCTCAATAGTGCTGAGTATATAGATCACATTGTTATTAGACACAGAGTGCCTCAGATGAATGAGTAGTTTAAAACGGGAGACGGCATTTTCCAGCAGGATAATGCACCTGAACATGTCAGTAGAGTACCAAAGGAGAAATTTCAGCAGCTTGGTATACCCTTGCTTGATTGGTCAGAGTTATGATCTCAATCCAATCAAAACTTAGGAGTTCTGGTGAAGCACAAGATCAAGAAGAACACAGTTGGAAGTTGGGAATAAGCAATAGCTGCACTTGCAAGAGAGTAGTATTATAAAGGCAGATCCCTGGTCACAAACTGACCTTGAGAATTGTTGACTCACAGATATTGATGAGTGCTTAAGTGCTGACTCACCTACTTAACAAACGTTGATTGACAGCTCACAAAGTGCTTTTTGACAGGTTGGGGTAAAAGTGTTAATGCATATTTGACACTTATCTCTAATTGATTTTTTAAAATGGGTTTGCTTACAAATGATTCATATTATGGTCAATTTAGTTTACACTGTTTTATATGACTAATTTCATTCATGTTAATATACACATTACAATTGTTTGCATTACATTTTGTTAATATATACCTCATTATAACACATTACACTCACTTGCATACATTACATCACATTTGCGATTTTCTATTGTTGGCTAATATTACAACACTTTGTTGGATACACATATAACATTAGACTAAATTTCCATTACATGTAAAAACTATGGAACACAATGACAAACCATGCTTATCATGTTTTCCATAATTTTGAAAAGCTTACACATACATTGCATATCTCGTTCTTGGGAACCTTCAAAAAACCGCATTTTGCTTTTGTCAAAATTCCTTGTTATCACATTTATCATATCACGTTTTTTTTCAACCAATAATTAATTTTCATAATTTCGATAGCTTGAAAGTACAATGTTTAACTCGCTTTCAGGAATTTTTTTCAAAAAGACCTCACCTTTTTTTCAAAACACACAATTTTAATTATAAAAAACATCATTTTGTTTCTAAGCAAACAAACCATTTTAAAACTATTTCATTAATACATGTGGAAAATATTAAACATAGTTAAACAAAAAGAGATTACAATCCATTNAAGTGCTTTTTGACAGGTTGGGGTAAAAGTGTTAATGCATATTTGACACTTATCTCTAATTGATTTTTTAAAATGGCTTTGCTTACAAATGATTCATATTATGGTCAATTTAGTTTACACTGTTTTATATGACTAATTTCATTCATGTTAATATACACATTACAATTGTTTGCATTACATTTTGTTAATATATAGCTTGCAAGTACAATGTTTAACTTGCTTTTGGGAATTTTTTTCAAAAAGACCTCACCTTTTTTTCAAAACACACAATTTCATTTACAAAAAACATCATTTTGTTTCTAAGCAAACAAACTATTTTAAAACTATTTCGTTAATACATCTGGAAAATATTAAACATAGTTAAACAAAAAGAGATTGCAATCCATTGTAATAAAAACATTTAAAATTTTTTAGACATTAGTAAAAAACGCATTTGTCTAGTTTATGTGTTAAAACAAATTTCATCAATTTCCAAAATATAAAACCACATTTTTAAGTGAGGCTGGTAAAGCCCACACTTTAAAAACAAGACAAAACACATGTATATTATACACATTCCACTTATAAT
>CABFPE010000066.1:47604-68847 GCA_900660155.1 Hofstenia miamia | reverse complement strand
AGAGGCACCAGCATGCAAATACCACAAAACAGTGGAGATGGTATTGGCAGAGATCAATCGAGCCTACAAGCTGAACACAAAAAAGGATTTTCGTAAACTTTTATTGGAGGAGAAGAATGCGCCAGAAATCAGATACAGGACATCCGCATGGCTTTTAGCGATATTGCTCACAGAAGAGAAAGATCTTAGACTACCCATAACAAGGAGCCAAAGAATAAAGCTCACAAAGGCTAAAAAGTTTGAAATCACGTTATCACCGATGAACACGCAGACAAAAAATTGGATATTGAAAGGACATGTCGAAAAAATTGAATCGCCAGATAAAAAGGAGAAACCCCTGCAAATGATGGAAAAACTACTAAGCAGGTTGATAACAAAGCATCACCCAATGGGAAGAATGTCGATAGTAGAACTAGCAAACCTTACAGGGATATGCCCAAGTGAGATACAGATATTTGAAGAGCCTATGCAAATTATATGTGGGGTGCAACATTGGAGACAAGACTAAAACAGCTGCAAAATCAACCTTGTTTAACCACGAAGAAAGATAATCAAATGCAAACTAATAAACACTGAGGACGTACGACAATTAATAAAACAGAAGAATGTGCAACAAGTAATAGATGAGAATATGAGAAGCTATGCTAGAAACAGCCCGTGGTGCACATTCACGAAAATAATCAAAAGAGCCGAAATGCTAAAGAAAGGTGGAATAACAACACCTGTAGAAATTTGTGAAATGGTGACAAAAACACAACTAGAGATCACTAAGGAGGAACAACTATTAACCTCGTCACAGTTGTTACTATCCCCAAAAACACAAACAATGATCAACAGAATAAATATTGAAAAATGGGGAGACATGAGCCAAGATAGCACAATCGAATGGATCAACACTGATGATGAATGATTTCTGGTAGAAATAAAAGTAACAAAAGAGAAGAAAGAAATAGCAGAAAGAAACTACCAGAGGATAAGAGAACAACAAACAGTGGCAACAATGAAATTAATGTTTACGGAAGCATTCACGTGCACAGAACTAGAAGAACTGTTGAAGCCATTCAATCAGATCACGTCGACGTCGAATGCATCACATCTAAAATCAATATACAAGAATGAATACGAATGAAACTAAGCAAATGGGGACTCACACAATCATTTTGGGAGACAATCCCAGAAGCAAAAATGAATTACCCTGCCACCAAAATGAATTACCCTGCCACCATCAGATTAGCAATGGCATCTAATACAACAGGCACTTATGATGAAATTGAAAGACTCATTGATATGAAGATCTTATTATGTACGCCGCCAAAAACGATTGCAATACCTATGGTACTGCCAAGATGGAGACTCCTGAAGGAGATAAAACCAGTGAAGGCTTTTCTACACGAACATAAATCATATGTGAATTCACAATGGAAAGCTATAGAAATGACAGAAAGGGAACAGTACAAGAGAACAAAGAAGATATTGCTAGACAACAATAATAAGGAAAGCATTTACATTGAAGAAAACATTACCCCAGTTCAATTATACACAAAAGGAAAAGCAATACACATTCAACTGCAAGAACTAAGAGATGAAATAGAGAAATGCCAGCCGCAGGCAGTCATGTTGTTTTCGGGAGTTAATGACATTGTGTGGACCAATATGTGGGAATAAAAGTATTGTCACTATGATGCACATCAGAAAGAATGCTCCTGGCAAGATATCAGAGCAAGAAGTATTGGATAACATCAGCTTCTTCTATAAAGATGTAGTGAACACCCGCAGCTTATGAAAGGTCTTCACTTGCTTTTATCTGAACACACAAATGAAAGCAGACTTAGCTCACACATGTAAAGCGGATGCACAAATGACACTCTTAATAGCAATGAAAGGCATTCGCTTGTACAAAAAATACTTCGAAATCTTTTCATGGAAGATGAACGAATTACAGGAGATGACACCTATAGCAGAGAACATCAGAGAGACTTGATTCCTAAAATATGCGAATACTGTCACCACTGAACGAGAAGCAGTACTGAAAATGTCTAAGCAATCCGAGTATGCGATGATAACATAGGAAGATTCTGAGGCAGAGTCACTAATCGGAAAAGCAGACACTCTCGTCCATGGGGAGCGGCCAATGCTGTCCATAACGCAAGCTGAGGAGGGCGTGTAGCATCACCCAAAAAGNGAGGAGGAACCAACTGAAAATATTTTTGCTATTTTACAAGCAGCACCAGCTTGGCTTGAGTGCCTGAATTTTTAGGAGTTCCTACAGAAGCAGGTTCTGGCGATGTTCCTGATGACGTCTTAGCTATGGTTCTCTCTTCAGAGGTCAACGACGATAATGCAGGAATTGGAAACGAGGCAGATGAGGATATTGCAGATAATGAAATTACTATTGTTCATTCAATTCCATCTAAAAGGGAAATGACAACAATGTTTGGGAGCTTGCAGGCTCTCACAGATAATCTTGATTCCAATATCGTCAAGAACTTTTTGACATTGAATCTAAACTGCAGGGCTGTCCCTTGAAAAAAAGGTCAAGACAGCTCACCAGACTACCATTGAAGACTTCTTTGGCCCTACACATTAACTAATTGATTTTTAAATTTTTTTATGTTTTGATTGATTTTCTTTGTTTTTGTTCCATGCCTTTGTTACTTGGCAGTTAGACATTTTGATATGTACAAGTGTGTGAACCCTAGGATTAAAAATTAGGGGAAATTGGGACAATGGGTGAAGAATACTGTAACAACTCACTAACTTAGACACCCCTCTAACTTAGACAATTCACTAGCTAACATCAAGTGTCTAAGTTAGAGAGGTTTTACTGTATTTGAAGAACCTATGCGAAAGTATATGTGGGGTGCAACATCGGAGACACGACTAAAACAGCTGCAAAATCAACCTTGGATAACCACAAAGAAGATAATCAAACGCAAACTAATAAACACCAAGGACCCACGACAATTAATAAAACAGAAGAATGTGCAACAAGTAATAGATGAGAATATGAGATGCTATGCCAGAAACAGCCCGCGGTGCACATTCACAAAAATAATCAAAAGAGCCGAACTTCTAAAGAAAGGTGGAATAACAACACCTGTAGAAATTTGTGAAATGGTGACAAAAACACAACTAGAGATCACTAAGGAGGAACAACTATTAACTTCGTCACAGTTGTTGCTATCCCCAAAAACACAAGCAATGATCGACAGAATAAATATTGAAAAATGGGGAGACATGAGCCAAGACAGCACAATTGAATGGATTGACACCAATGATGAGCGATTTCTGGTAGAAATAAAAGTAACAAAAGAGAAGAAAGAAATAGCAGAAAGAAACTACCAGAGGATAAGAGAACAGCAAACGGTGGCAACAATGAAATTAATGTTTATGGAAGCATTCACACGCGCAGAACTAGAAGAACTGTTGAAGCCATTCAATCAGATCGCGGTCGACGTTGAATGCATCACATCTAAAATCAATATACAAGAATGAATACGAATGAAACTAAGCAAATGGGGACTCACACAATCATTTTGGGAGACAATCCCAGAAGCAAAAATGAATTACCCCGCCACCATCAGATTAGCAATGGCATCTAATACAACAGGCACTTATGATGAAATTGAAAGACTCGTCGATACAAAGATCTTACTATGTACGCCGCCAAAAATGATTGCAATACCTATGGTACTGCCAAGATGGAGACTCCCGAAGGAGATAAAACCAGCGAAGGCTTTTCTACACGAATATAAATCATATGTGAATTCACAACGGAAAGCCGTAGAAATGACAGAAAGGGAAGAGTACAAGAGAACAAAAAAGATATTGCTAGACAACGATAATAAGGAACGCATTTACATCGAAGGAAACATTACCCCGGATCAATTATACACAAAAGGAAAAGCAATACACATTCAACTGCAAGAACTAAGAGATGAAATAGAGAAACGCCAGCCGCGGGCAGTCATGTTGTTTTCAGGAGTTAACGACATTGTGTGGACTGATATGTGGGAACAAAAGTATCGTTACTATGATGTAACAAAAAGTGTGGAGATCATCACTATGATGCGCATTGGAAAGAATGATCCTGGCAAGATATCAGAGCAAGAAGTATTGGATAACATCAGCTTCTTCTATAAAGATGTAGCAAACACCCGCAGCTTACAAAAGGTCTTCACTTTCTTTTATCTGAACACACAAATGAGAGCAGACTTAGCTCACACATGTAAAGCTGACGTGCAAATGACACTCTTAATAGCAATAAAAGGCATTCACTTGTACGAAAAATACTTCGAAATCTTTTCACGGAAAATGAACGAATTATGGGAGATGACACCTATAGCAGAGAACATCAGAGAGACTCGATTCCTAAAATATGCAAATACTGTCACCACTGAACGAGAAGCAGTACTGAAAATGTCGAAGCAATCCAAGTACGCGACGATAACATGGGAAGATTCTGAGGTGTAGTCACTAATCAGAAAAGCAGACACTCTCGTGCATGGGGAGCGGACAGTGCTGTCCATAACGCAAGCTGAGGAGGGCGTGTAGCATCACCCAAAAAGGAATAAGCTGCAAAAAGAAAGATTAACGTCAAATGATTACAGTGTTTAAATATAATCAGAAATATGATTGTAAAATTTAGTTAATTATCTTATTCATTTTGTAAGATGTAACCAAGTTACAATATTGTGCAATTTGAGAGAAACACTGTAGCTGATTAAGTACTATTTGACATAATTAGTCCTCATTGAGCTGAGATGGTGCAGTGGATTCAGTCAATTGTTCATGAAGGAGAGGAACTGTGATGTGGAGATCAGCTTTGGGCAGTAGCCCACAAATGATTCACAGAGGAAATGTCACATGGCTTCGTCACCTAAATAGTGATGATCAGTACTCAATTAACCTAGCTAGTTAAGTAGAGAGGAAAAGCTTGATGATTCATTAATGTAGTAACTCCTCACCCACAATTTACTGAGTGGTAGTTATTAGCAATAATACATGGTGCAAATAGGCCAGGTGGAGGATGTTACAGTATGCACTGAGCTAGGATAGGGTACACATAAACTTAATAGATGAGCTGAGATGTGGAACTAAACCAAATGGATCATCAAAGGATTGGTGAAACTGGATGTGGAGATCAGCTTCAGGCAGATGCCCATTATCAATTGTTAGAGAAATTGCTGCATGGCTTCATCACCTAAATAGTGAACAGCTAAATCTAGTTACATCATGGTAACCGAGACAAAAGTTAAAGCAGTATCTAGTTTAGTAAATCCCTACCCACACAACTATGACCAAGGTTATACAGTAACAAATGTAACATCCTCTACCAGGCATTATTACTGTTTGTCTTTTGTTACTGCATAACACTAGTTGTAGGTTTGCAGGTAGGGATTTACTTAACTAGAGACTGCTTTAGCTTTTGTTTCTATTAACACAATATAACTAGATATAACTTTTCACTATTTAAGTGATGAAGCCATGCAGCAATTTCTTCCATGATCAATAGTGGGCATCTGCCCAAATCTGATCTCCACATCCAGTTTCACCAGTCATTTGATGTTCCATTTGATTGAGTTCCACCTCTCAGCTCATTGTTTCCTTTTTTTGTACCCTATCCTAGCTCAGTGCATATTCAAGACGTGACACAATTTGACTTAAACTCTATTTTGTAAAAGTGTTCCATTTGTTTGCAACCTGACTTGTTACTAGCTGCTTACTTAATGTTACTTGTAGCCATTACCAAAATATACTGGCTTTAATAAATGTATTAATATCAAGCAGCTCCTAATGTTCAGTCACTTTATCTGTCATTTATAGGTCACTAATTTGGATCTAGAATATTATTAATATATTCAATAGGTTTTGGTTATCCAACTGTTTGTTCAAAGTTAATTATTTTAATACATGTATTCAATGATCACTAGTCACCTAATCAAGAGAAAAACTCCTACACCTAACTTATGTGCACTTTTGTGATCTGGCACAAAGAGCCTTGCATCACTCTCTGTGATGGATCCAGACCACTACTAAACACCACTCAATTAGCTCAACTTCATATTAAATAATCAAACCATTATAGTAGAACAAAATAATAATTTCAAATAAAATTCCTTATTAATTACTTACTATGTTTAATCCCTATTTATAGTAAATCTAGAAAAGTACCTGTTGATTTCAAATTTAAACTTCTCCTCTGCCAAGATGGTGGCTAAAAATAATGGAAGCAACTTTGCCCCCTTGTTTTGCCAAAAAGTATTACTATCAACTGATACTAATCTCTTATTTCTGACACACATTGTTTCTTGGTTGCATAATACAAATTAATCTTATTGATCTAATACAATATTTCTAATCATCATTTTTTTGATCTTATTCTCATTTTGGTTCAATGTTTGCAGCTTAGATTTATTTGGATAATGCTACATGCCCTCCTCAGCTTGAATTATTTTTAGCACATCTCATCCTCCATGTACTAACATGTCCTGCCTTCTGAATTATTGATTCTGCTTCCTGATCTTCCCATTTGGTGTTTTCAAATTCAACTTGCTTTGTCATTTTCAAGACTGCCTCTCTTTCAGTTGTCACAGTATGTGATTTCTCTTAGTTCATTGATCTTTTTTGAGAATATATCATAATATTTCTGGTAAAGTTGTATACCTTTAATTCCTATCATTACTGTCATCTGCACATCAGCCCTGCTTGTGTGGTCTAGGTCTTCTCTTATCTGATTATCTGGATAAAAGAATGTGAACACTCTCCTTAGACTGTGGGTATTTGCCACATCCTTATAAAAGAAGCTGATATTATCCATTACCTCTTGTTCACTTTTGTGGTTAGGATCATTTTTGTTTATTCTCATTATTGTCACAATTTCCACTCTTTTTGTAATGTCATAGTAATGGTATTTTCTTTCCCAGATATCTGTCCATACAATATCATTAACCCTTGAGAATAGCATTATTGCTTTCAGTGTGTGGCTTTCTATTTCTTTTCTGAGATCTTGTAATTGTGTGTTGATGGGTTTCCCCTGTGTGTAAAACTGGTAGTGCATTATCATTCCATTGATGTATGCCCTTTCTTGATTATTGTTTTTTCTGCATTATCTCTCTTGATTTCTAGTAGTCATTGTGTTCTACTATAGCTTTAGCCTTCTTTTATGTGCTTACATGTGATTTGTACTTGTGTAAGAAGGTTTTCACGACTCTAACTTCTTTCAGCAGTCTCCAGCATGGGAGGACCATTGGTATCTCACAATTGTTTCTGGCAGTGTGCAGATTAGGATTTTTGTTTCAATTTGTCCCTCAATGTGTGGATATGGGCCTTCTGTAGTCAGCACTGTTGCTAGGCCTATTGTGGCAGGGTAGTTCATATTTGCTTCTGAGATGGTGTTCCAGAATGCTTGTGTGAGTCCCTTTCTGCTTAGTTTTAATCATCTCTCTTCCTTGATGTCTATTTTTGCTGTTATGCATTCAACATCTACTGCCAGTTGGTTGTATGGTTTTAACAATTCCTCTAACTCCATTCTCATGAATGCTTCTGTGAACATTAACTTCTTCATTGCCACCATTTGTTGCTCTTTGATGTTTTGAAAGTTTCTTTCTTTGATTTCTCTGGTTTCCCAAGGTATGTTTTACTTTTACATCAACTAAGAATTGTTCATCATCAGTGTCTATCCATTTGATTGTTCTTGCTTGGCTCACTTCTCCCCACTTCTTGATGTTTATTCTATCTACTGTTTGTTGCATTTTCAGGGACAATAGTAACTATGAGGATGTTAGCAACTCCTCTTCTTCCATCATCTCCCTTTATGTTCATGTGACCATTTCACAAACTTCCACTGATTCAGTTATTCCACCTTTTTTCATCATCTCTGCACTCCTTATTATTTTTGTAAATGTGCATTGCAGACTATCTCACTCATATCACTCCATTTCCTTTTCAAGGATTTTCTGCACATTTTTCAGTACTGCTGCTTTTCTTATTTCCTCTGTACTTACCAGTTTCCATTTTATGATTTTCCTTGTGGTTATCTACAGTTGATTTTCCATTTGCCTCAGCCACGTTTCTGATGTTGCTCCCCACATATATTTCCTCATCAGTTCTTCACATATCGTAATCTTGCTGGGACATATCCCTGTTTTGTTGGCCATGTCCACTATTGACATTTTTCAATTGGACTTTCATTCATTATCAAGCAACTAATTATTTACTCCATTGTTTGTATTGGCTTCTCTGCTTTGTTTGGTGTCTTCATTCTTTTGATGTCCCCCTTTAGAAGCCAGTTCTTCATTTGAGTATTGATTGGGGCTAGTGCTATTTCAAATTTCTTCACCTTTGTTAGTTTGTGTTTGAGGTGTCATGAAATTGGAAGTTTTATCTCTGTGTCTTCAGTTGTTATGGACCATACTGTTTTTAGTTTCCAGACTTGGTTTGTGCCTGTGAGTTTGATTGGTGTGAACACATATACTTTGTCTCCAACTTTATGTGCATATCAGTGAATTTTTTTATTATAATTGCACTGCTGTCTCACCACTGATTTCTTTATATTGTGACACATTGTTTTGTGGATTTCTGTAGCATCCACTACCAAGCATTGATGTATGTTAAATAATTCTCTTAAACTATTGTCTCAATTCAACCATGGGTAGGGATGTACTCACATTAGCTATGGACTGTATATATTTCTGCTAATCTTCCTTTAACTGAAGTAACTGAATACTATTTAGGTACTCCACCATCATATCTCTGCTCTGTGAATGGTGTCTCTGTGGCTTCTGGCCAACTCTGATCTCTGCATCATTTCATTTGTGTTTCCATAGCTGATCTAGGTGGCTTAGAACCTCAGCTCAACAAAGTTCTTATGTATTCCCTATCCTAACTCAGTGTAGTTCTCAATGCAAATTGTAACTGACTTAAACTCAATGTGTATCACATATTTAATTTACTTTGCAACCTTGCAATGTCACTAGCTGCTTAATGATTATTACTCTAGCCATTACTGAAAACTATTGGCTTTAAATAAGTTAAGACAATTAATTTACTTAATAACTTGCAGCTTCCTACCTTACATTTAAATAACATAATACATGCTCAGTCAATTTATCAGTCTATTATAGGTCACCTAAGTCTATCAGATAAAATATGTATAAGAATAAGATTTTCAAAGAATTTACTTCAACAAATTCCAAACTGATTTACACTCTATTTATAGTTAACTTTGAAAAAGTGCCTGTTGTTCAAAATTCAAATTTATGTCATCTGCCAAAATGGCTGAAAATAATGGAAGCGAATTCGCCCCCTTTGTTTTGTCAAAATTCGACAATAAGTACTAATTTGCTATATTATTACTTGGTTGCATTTTACAAAGATAATTCTGATAATTGAACTTAAATTGTTTTTCTAAATAATCATAATTCGATCTTAGTTTTGACTAATCATTTGTTCTTCTTTCTTCATTAGCAGCATTTTCTTTGGATTATGCTACATTCCCATAATCTGCTTCTTCAGTTGGTTTACATATTCATTATCCAATTTTCTGCTGTAGTTGGTGTATTACATTGATAGTGGGGTTGTCACCTCCCTTCTAAACATTGCCTTGAATGGTGAGACTCCTGCTGTTGCATGTACTGATATATTGTAATAGTATTTGACCATCACAATGACCTCTCTTCATTTATTTCCCCTTATCCTTGATGTTGCCACCCTAATTACCTTGATAAGTGTCCACCATTACCAGTAGATATTGATAGCCTTCTGCGTCCTTTGACAGCATTTCCAGATCTATGTGGACTATCTTGTTTGGTTGTGTTGGGATGATTTTCTCCAATGGTGCCCTTTGTGTTGGGAAATGTAGTTTATTGTGTAAAAGGCATGTTATACACTTATTGGCCCTTCTCATGTATCTTCCTTATCAATTCTCTTTTGAAATAGCCTGGTATCACAATCAGGTTGTTGCTGGCTTTGATGTATAGTAGTCCATTTTTGTTCATCTTCCACTTATAATGTTCATAGTATCCTGCTGTTAATTTTGATAGTGTTGTTCAGGTTTCTCTTATCTTTTTTATGATTTCACTGAGGATTATGTCATGTCTCTGTTTGCCCACTATTTCTTGTTTGGATATTTCCTCCCTCATCAGTATTGGTAGCATGGCTTGACCTTTTTTGTCCACATTTATTTCTGGCAATCCCTTATATTCAGTATGTGGCAAAAATTGGAACTGTTTTCTCTCTCCATCTGTTTTTACTGCATCTCTCTGATATTCTGGTAGCAATGTCCAGAAGTCTGCATTGTTATGTAGCATGCCTTTCCTATGCTCAATAGTGAAAGTGAATTTGTTCAAGTATTTGATCCATCATGACACTATTCCAGACTTGTCTCCAGAAAACTTCTTCAACCATGCCAGTCAGCTGTTGTCTGTGCATACCCTGAATTCTCTGCTGATCAGAAAATGTCAAAATTTTTTGATACTCTTAATCAGTGCCAGCATTTCCACTTTGGTAGATCTGTAATTTTCCTCACTTGCTCTCAACTTATGACTAAAAAATTGAATGGGGATCTCTTTTCCGTTTTTTATTTGTCCCAGCATGGCCCAAATTGCCACTTTACTTGCATCGCAATCTAGTATAAACTGTTCATTATAGTCTGGTGTGTTGAGGAATGGTAATTTCACCAGTTCTTCTTTGATGTTATCTAGCTCCTCCTGCTCCTGCCAGGTCCATATGAATGGTACTGATTTCCTCATTAGTCTGGTCATCTTTGCTGTCTTACCAGCTATGTTTGGAATGAAAGGGCCATAATAGTTAAAGAATCCCATTATCCTTTGTATATCTTTCTTGTTGTTGGGTTTTTCTATTTTATGATTCATCTCTCTGGCATTGTCCTTCATGCATATCTTGCCTTTCTCTATTGTTCTCCCCAAAAATACTATCTTTTCTTTGAGAATGTCGCATTTGTTCCCATTAATGTGGAGTCCTGCATTCTCCAGTATTGTTAATGTTCTCTCTAATTTTTCCAAATGTTCTTGGATTGTGTCACTAGTTACTATAATGTCATCTATATAGGCGTTGACTCCTTCCTCCATTCTATGTGTCTTGTTTTTTAACACTTTCATGATGTATCTCTGGAAGGTTGCTCATGCATTACATAGTCTGAATGCAATATATATCCACTCATACAGCCAGTAAGGAGTTATGAATGCTGTCTTCTTGATATTGTCTTCTTCCATCTTTACCTGCCAGTAGGCTTTGCATAGGTCCACTGTTGTAAAGTATTTATGCTTACTGGGTTTGTAGAGCATGTCCTCTATCCATGGTAGGGGATATGAATCCTTCTTTGTCACCTCATTTAATTAATGAAAGTCTATGCATAGGTGATATTTATCCCCTTGGTTCACAAATACAGTTGGTGCTGCGCATGGGCTCTTGCTTGGGTGGATGATCTTATTGTCAATTAGTTCTTTTAGTATGTGATTGTATTTGTCTTTCATCTGTTCTGGTACCCTTCTGACTGGCAGCTTGATTGGTTTGTCCATTGTCATGACTATTCTGTGTTTTTCACCCACTGCCTGCCCCAAGTTTATCTCTCCATAGTTGAATATACATTTGTGTTTTTGCAACAATTTCTTTAGTTCCATGATTTCCTGTTCCTCCAGATGTGGGTAATCCTCCTTCTTTATCTTGGGTGTTCTATATATTTCTTCTTCTTCTGCTTTCATCCCTATGCCCTTGATTTAGCCTTTGGGAGTACTCACAACTTTGATGATGTTTGTCCACTTGCCCTTGAGTCAGGCATGTGGAATACTATCTGCTTTCATTTGCAAGTCCTTGAATCAACCATGCAAATTACTTGCTCCATCATTGTCTCCTATCGCCTTCCAGATGAGTCTGATATTAGATTTGATGTACTTCCTGTATCTTCTTACTTGAGATTTATTTAAATTAATGTTCTGATTCATAGCATTGAGGATTGGTATTCTTCCCTTCCCATGCTTGACTGTACAGATGCTAGACAGCATTGATAATCTTTTGGTGTTAATGCCTTTGTTATTGTATAGCATTATGTTGGCTGTTATTGCGTCTTCCATTTCTATCATATACATCTTCCATTGATGTGGCTGTAAATGGATGTCTTCCTGCAAATGTAATTGTTTTCTGTTTCCCTTGTTCCTCTTTGATTTCCATTTTTTCCTCTCTCACCTTTATGATTCTGTTCACATAGTTGATGACACATCCATTTTTTGTCAAAAAATCATCACCTAAGATGACTTTGTATGGCAACAAATTATGTGTGTCTACTACCACCAATGACTGTTTGAATTTTGTATTAACAATTCTCATCTGTACTGGGTTTATCATTCATTTTGTGTTGATATATTCTCCTGATGGTTAATTAATCTTTTATTGCAACTATTCAAATCTTCCTGCTTAAACCCTAGCTTTGTAGCACATTTGTCAGTGATGATCAATGTTTCTGCTCCAGTGTTGATTGTTGCTTTAGTCATCACTCCATTGATTGCTATCATTATCATATTTATTATATTGAGATTTGTCAGGATCATTATTGATGCACAGTTTTTATGAGTTGGCTGTAGAATCTGGCCAATCCCAATTTCACAATTATTCAAGAGTAACTTATTACTTTTCACAGTATATGTGATGATTAAGTATGGCAGATTCCTCATTCTCTCTTTCTAGTTGAGTGTTTAGCTAATTAACTTAAATTAATATATATTAGCATTCCTGAATGCTTAACTAACAACAACTTCTTTAGATCAAAAGTGGTAGATGGAAGACAGGGTAGAAATCCAAAGTGATGTCATGTCATTCCATAGACCTCTTCAGCAGCAACAGCTCCAGCTTTTACTTGAACTCTGCAGTAGAAACCATTAACTGAATCAGTGTGTGGATGGTTAACTCAGTGATCATGTGTGTGTGTTACAACTTACCAATTTAGTGCATTGATTGTTCTTGTTATTATGATTATGTAAATATAAGGAAATAATGCAACCACAATGCTTTAGCTTGTTATTGAGCCTTACATATAATAGCCCTACAGATATAATAATACATGCTAGCCTTTTGTACATGTGAACAATCAATGCAGCCTGCAAGAAAGTAAATGCATAATTCGGCCAACAGTCAACTACAATATAAAACAATAAGCAACTTGCATCCAATAATGAAATAACAAACATGTAGAGCAATATAAATATAATCATAATAATTGGCAAGCAACGAGTAATAGGAAAGCTACAACAGAGAAAAATCCCTATCCCTATTTATAACCTAAAAGCACATCAAGGAATCTACAGCTACCACCCTCACCACTATTGAATAGCTGTTTGTGAGGTTGATCCAGAATTCCTTTAAATGTATTTGGGGACCACCGTAGGATTGCTCTAGTGCTTAAACATTTAGCTTTCCATGAAAATATTAAATAACTTGACAATAAAGAAAGAAGTAAATCCAAACTAAATTCATTCATCAACCATTNACACTGCTCGATTAGCTCAACATTGTATTAATAATAAAACCGTTAATAAGATGAAATAAATAGAATTTGAAGTAAAATTCTTTATCAATGCTTACAATAGTTTTAATTGTATTTATAGTAACTTGAAGAGAAGTACCTGTTGATTTAAATTTAAACGTCTGCCAAGATGGCGGCCAAAAATAATGTAAGCAACAATTTGTCGAAAATGTTTTATTGACAGATACAATTATCTCTTTTTCGACACATGATATTTTCTTGGTTGCAATATACAAAATCAAACTGAAATAAAAACACTTGATTTAATCATAATATTTTTTAATCACTTCTTTTTCAATCTTAGTTCTTCTGCGACGTTTTGCAGCTTATTTCTGTTTTATCTTTTGGATGATGCTACATTCATATTCTAGATAGATGTTATAAACGAGATATACTGGTTTCATTTATTGAAAACATCACCAGTACAAATATGCAGTAAAAGCTAAATGTATTTACAGTAGACCAAACATTATTTAGTCTAATATTGCATGATCTTAAAATAAGTTCTATGCTATCATGTTTAGTTGTTTATTTAATAATTGATCTTTGTTTGATTGCTTAGTGTAGAATCTTGCAAATCCCAATTTTGCAATTAATCAAGAGTAACTTATTACATTTCACAGTATATGTGATGATTAAGTATGACAGATTCCTAATTCTCTCATTTTAGTTGAGTGTTTAGCTAATTAAGTTAAATTAATATACATTAGCATTCCTGAATGCTTAACTAACAACAACTTATTTAGATTGAGAGTGGTAGATGGAAGACAGGGTCGAAACCCAAAGCAGTGCCATGCGATTCCAGAGATCTCTTTAGCAGCAACAGCTCCAGCTTTTACTTGAACTCCGCAGTGGAAACCATTAACTGAATCAGTGTGTGGATGGTTAACTCAGTGATCATGTGTGTGTTACAACTTACTAATTTAGTGCACTGATTGTTCTTGTTATTATGATTATGTAAATATAAGGAAATAATGCAACCGCAATGCTTTAGCTTGTTATTGAGCCTTACATATAATAGCCCTACAGATATAACAATACATGCTAGCCCTTCGTACATGTGAACAATCAATGCAGCCTGCAAGAAAGTAAATGCATAATTCGGCCAATGGTCAACTATGATATAAAACAATAAGCAACTTGAATCCAATAATGAAATAACAATCATGTAGAGCAATGTAAATATAATCATAATAATTGGCAAGCAATGAGTAATAGGAAAGCTACAACAGAGAAAAATCCCTAACCTAAAAGCACATCGAGGAATCTACAGCTACCACCCTCACCACCATTGAATAGCTGATTGTGAGGCTGCTCCAGAATTCCTTTAAATGTATTCAGGGACCACCGTACAATTACTCTAGTGCTTGAACATTTAGCTTTCCATGAAAATATTAAATAACCTGACAATAAAGAAAGAAGTAAATCCAAACTAAATTCATTCATCAACCATTCTAACATTTGTTGTATATTTATCACACATTTCAGTAAATAATCAAATACTCAACTAGTAACTGTTTGATCAAAGCTTGTTTACAATTTTCCCTTGCATTTTAGTTCTGCTTTAAATTACACATTGTCAGCATTAATTAGTGTATGCTGTTTGGGCATTTTGTTTTTGCCAAAATACTGTCAAGTTAATTTTAAATATAAAACTGCATAAAACAATTTACAAAACAAATAATCAATCATAACCATGTGTTTACAATTTAATCATTATTACTTTTTAGTCTTAGTTACGTCCATCTCTCACTTTGGCAACACATGGCTATTTCATGGATTATGCCACATGGTGCTCTGATTAGTTTTCAAACTCCTCGTCAATTGGCAATGCTTAGTCCATTTCGTCTTCTGTTTGCAGTACATCTTCTTTGTCATAGTATGCTTCTTCATCTCCAATTACATTTATTTGTTTTGTGCAATCAGGTTTATTGTGGCCCTTCTGTCTACAGCCATAACACTTTACATCTTTCTCTCTTACCTTCCCATCTTTCCCTTTAACTTTTATGATTCTTCCCAGTTATTTTTCATTATAAGTTTTGTTGGAGAGGCATGGTTTGAGGTTGTTTCTCCTTATTGGTCCCTCTCTGTGCCATGCAGCTTTTTTGTACATTCATGCATTATTCTCAATGGTTGCCTATATATTGACTGCTTTTCAGATCATTCTTTGTAGCTTGTTGTCTACATTGCATTTTAATTCAAACTATGTCCTGATGCTCTCAGGCATTCATTTGCAGATATGTGAGAACAGATCATACTTGGAATATCTATTTTCTCTTGAGCTCAGCATTAGTAGTTGTTCAACTTGTTGAATGTAATTTCAAATATCATCTGTTTTTTTCATTTTCATTGCATTTAGTATAATTTGAAACTGGTTTTTGAAGCTTTTGTTTTCATAGTAATTTATGAAATCTCCAATAAGTAGTAGTTCATAATTCCTCTTCATTTCCACATCCAACAGCACATAATGCTGGGAAGCTGCACCTGTCAAATATAGTGGGAGTCTTGCTGCTGCTTGCTGGCTCACTTTGTGTTCTACCATTGTCAATTTGAACATTTGTAGCCATTCAATGAATGTTGGGTTGTAGCCATCTACTCTTCAAGTGAACTTGGGTAATGTTGCCTTGCAAGGTATAGTATCACTGGTTGTTAGTTGTGGTAGAATTGAGTTTTCATACTTGGGTTTTTTGTGACTCTTCATTGTGTCTTCCTCTTGCAGTTGTGTAGTTACTGCCTTTGTAATTTCATTTATGATTTTTTGTTTCTCAGCATCTGAGTCTTCATCAGATTCTTCATATATCACCTCTTTGCTGGCCAGCATGTGTGGTGCTTGCAACTTGCTCTCTTTCCTTGAATGAAATTCTATTTCATGGGTTCATATGTTACCCCTGTTCTCTTCCTCTGTCAACTGCAGCAATCTTAATTTGTCCTTTAGTTGCTCCAGTTTTCCTGCTTGTAAATCATTATCCTCTATTAACTGTCTATTTGTTCTTTCCATTTGCAGATTTTTTTTCCTGCCATTGTTGGTTCTGTTCTAAGAATCTTTTGTTGGACTCTAATAATTGGTGTGTGAGGAGTTTGATCTTGTTTTGAAATAATTCACTTTGTTTATCTAGTAGCATCTCCATGTTTAACTTGATTTCACTCAAGATGGTTTCATTTTGTTTTTCCATCTGTTTGAATTTGCTTGTTAATTGTTTGATTTCATTTTTAGAAGCACTTCATTTTCTTGGCTCTTTCTCAGCATATCAATTATCTGTTGGGGGTTTGTCTCTTTGGGTGAATTGAAAGACTGTAGTTCTGTGCCAGGGGATGAATTTTCACCAGAGTATCATGGTGATTGCATTGTTCTAGGGGTTACTGCCTTGGTTGCTGTTTTCTTTGCACTGCCTTTCTTACCTTTTGTCATGTGTTCTTTTAGGTTTGTAGTGGTACTCTTTCTTGATCACAATTCTGGGATCCTGTTGAAGTGCTTTTGTTTGGGTTTAGGTAGCTCTCTCTGTTGACTAGTTTGTTTTTCATGTAGTTGTCCTGTTGCTTAGCTTTCACTTTCATTTATAGATCTTGTTGTAGTACATGGGTTATACTTGTGGATGGTTCTCTTGATCAAAGAAAGAAGAAAAAAAATTCTTGTTTTCTGAGAAGAAACATTTGATGAACTCAGATTTAGAGAACTTCTTTTCCATAGGTTGTTGTTCTTGGCTGTCATGGTCACCATGTAACATCCTCTAACAGGCATTAGTACTGTTTGTCCTTTGCTACTTTATAACATTGGTTGTATCTTTGTGAGTAGGGATTTACTAACTAGATACTGTTTAGCTTTTAGATATTTCTGTCAGCATACCATAACTAGATTTAACTCTTCACTGTTTAGGTGACAAAGCCATACAGCAATCTCTCCAAGGATCAGTAGTGGGCATCTGCCCAAAGCTGATCTCCACATCCACTTTCAACACCTCATTGATGATCCATTTGGTTGATTTCCACCTCTCAGCTCATCAATACAACTTATGTGTACCTTAGCCTAGCTCAGTGCATGCTCAAAGCAAGACACAATTCAACTTAGAATCTATTTTGTAAAAATGTTTCATGAATGTGCAACCAGACTTGTTACTAGCAGCTTAAAAAGTATTACATGAAGCCATTACTGAAATATATTGGCTTTATTAATTAACTTAATTTTTTAGCAGCTTCCTGACATACATTTATTAATTAGTACATGCTTGGTCACTTTATCTGTCACTTTATAGTCACTAATTTGGATCTGAAATAGTAGTAATATATTACCTAAGTTGTGGTCATCCAACCATATTCTGAATTTAGTTATTCTAATACATGTACTGAATGATTGCTAGTCAGCTAAATGAGAGAAAAACCCCTATACCAAACCTAAGTGCACTTTCATAGTCTGGCACAAAGACCCTAGAATCAATCATGATGATGGATCCAGACTACTACTAAACACCATTCATTTAGCTCGCAATTGTATTAAATAATCAAACCATAATAGCAGAACAAAATAAGAATTCCATATAAAATTCTTTATCAATTGCTTACAAGATTTTATTTCTATTTATTGCAAATCTAGAAAAGTACCTGTTAATTTCAAATTTGAAATTTCATCTGTGAAAATGGTGGCTAACAATAATGGAAGTGATTTCACCCTCTCATTTTGCCAAAAGTATTATTATTGACTGATACTAATCTCTTATTTCTGACACATATTGTTTCTTGGTTGCATAATACCAATTAATCTTATTGATCTAATACAATATTTCTAATCATCATTTTTTTGATCTTATTCTCATTTTGGTTCAATGTTTGCAGCTTAGATTTATTTGGATAATGCTACAAGATGGAAAGTTTATTACTGACAGAGGAGTGCAATTTGAGAGCAAATTGTTTAAGAAACTAATGAAAATGATGGCACAACAACAGGAACCATCCTGTTTAAAGTGATGTTTGGTAGAGAGGCCTCAACTCCATTATCAATGCAATATATGAGCTATCATAAAGACATGGACAACAACAAATATATTAACATACTGAAGAACCAGATGTGGAAGTCCATGAGATGATGTGTAGAAGTATGAAGAGATCAGCAGTAAGACCATAAAGAAATTTTAATAAACACATATACAGGAGACTCCATAAAATAGGAGATCTTATTTATGCATACACAGTAGAAATTGCAAGTGATTTAAATCAAGTGAAAATGCTAAGATCACTCTTAGTGGGTGTCTTAACTGTAGTAGAAACACTACCAAATAATCAATACAATTTGAATAACAGACTCACATTAGACTTTCAAAATTTAAAGCATGTGATAGATGACATTGAACATATGCAATTAAATGACAGTGCACAGTTTGATATTATGCACAATGAAAATCAAAATTACTTTATGATGAGCAATATTAATAGCATAGATGAAGAGGAATTTTATGACCAAGCATACCATAAAATAAACAAATCTGAAATTGTACCTTGTAAATACTTCAGAGAGAGGCCAAAAAAGATCACTACAGCCCTTATATATAATTTAAACACTGTACTATTTTAAGAAAAATCAATGAAGAGAAGATCATTGGACCAATCAGAGGAGGATCCCAGAGAGGCCAGGAACTGTAGGACTCAATGAACCAGAGGGCAAGAATCTTGAGAGATCACAGTAGGGACAAGCAGAATCACAGACTAGTGGTGCAGAGCAAGCTTAAAGGCTCTGAGACCAGTGGACTAACCACCTATTGTAGTATAGAAGGAAACTTAAAGGTCCTGATATACTAATGTTGGATGAAAACATACCCTGGGATCTTAAAGCCAGGAGTACAAGTGAACTTATGACTGCCCCTTGTAAACTGAAAGATGATGGGTTACAGGATGTAAGCAGTGCCTCAGATATGGAATAGCAACTGAGCATGAGTGTAGCCAGGATAATATTTCATGAGATAAAAACTTACAAACATAGTTGAATAGAGGAGTACACACTGCCTAGCCATATCCAGTCAATATCATCAACAAAATCAAAAGAGCAATCAGAGAAAATGACACAAACAGGAACAGATGTACTACATCTGTACTTCATAGCCCCATTTGAATACAGAAAATGCACATGGAAACTTATCACCAAAAACATGCAATGAGATCACAATTAAGTGTACAAATACTAAGATGAAAGTTGCAAATATACCATTACTAATTGATGTGACCCAAATTTATTATTATAATTTATTATCCCAAACACATGAATGTGAAAATGTTTGAATATATTTCAGAAGCTCAGTCCATGTTGCCTTCAATGACAAATTTACACTGGAAGAAGGACAGAAGTTGATGATTTGAAGACATGTACTAATGAAGGTTGATCAAGTAAATTTAGAAACCAAGAACTTATTGATCATACAATTTTCAAAGGATACAGAGTACGTAAAGAACTTAACAAAATGGTTGACAAATGATGATGACATCAAACATAGAGAAATTACAATTGAACATAGTCAGTAGCAGAGAAAATAATAGGCTGCCAGAAACTCTAGAAGACATGGCAGAAAGGACAGAAAACATTTTTACATTAGATAACATTGTCACACAGCAAAAAATATCCAGGCAAATAGAAATAGACCTCATGTTGGATCACTGGCAATAATCCTCACAGCAGATGGAAACATACATGCTTCAATCAATAGGCACACAAGAACAAAGATCACTAGTGAAAAACAATATGAAATCATAGTATCACTAATTGTGCCCAATGTAAAAAACTGGCTGTGGCAAACTTAAATGTCAGCATATCTCCATTCAAAAGAAAGAAAGTGAGGGCACAATATGAAAAGTTATTCACAAGACTCACAAACAAAGAAATGCTGATGGGGAAGCTCTCCCAATAGAAATTGGAAACAAATTCAACAATTGTCCTTTGGAAACATATATTTTTGGAAAAGATGAGTAAACATACTTGATGTGCTACAGCTGATTTTCATTTGAAGCAATTTTAAAGCAATCTTGACTATTAACAGAAACAACTATAAAGAGAAGGGTAGACACTTGAGATGTTGTGCTAAGAATCACAGAGACAAGGGTAAATGTGAAATTCCATGCAATAATGCAAAAATACACAAACAATTATCCATGATATGCTTTCATGAAGATACTTAAACAGTAGAGGAGAATAAAAAGAGATGATAAGGACAAAGCTGTGAATATTATTGAAGTCATAATGAAAACAACAATGATGAAGAGTTTTTACTCAGCTCATCAACCATTGAAATGTTGCCAAAAACACAATGAGCAGTAGACAGGGCTAATATCAAAAAGGTGGACATTTGGATACCTGAACAAGCAATGCAATGGATCAAAACATGTGATAAAAAAATCCTGATCCAAAAAACAATGGAACAACAACAGAAAGAAACTGTAAAAGAGAGGTATTACAAACCCCTGAAGGAGTCATTATTAAAATCTATAATGAAATATATATATATATAGAGGCATTTACAGAAAAGGAGTTAAATGAACTTGTAAAACCAAAGAACAAGATTGTGATTGATGTTGAGTGCATCACAACAAAATTATCACTGAAACAAAAAGATATCAAGAGATTAACTAAATTGGGCCTAATAGAAATATTTTGGGAAAGGACAATGTCAAAGAAATGTAACTATCCAGCAATGATAGGATTGGCAAAAGCTGATGCAACTAGGGGAACA
>CABFPE010000066.1:32009-45974 GCA_900660155.1 Hofstenia miamia | reverse complement strand
AGGACCCTTAAGTCACTCCCAATATGTGCCCAAACCACTACTACTGCATTTACTGTTTAGCTTGACATTGTGTATAAATAATCAAACCAATATAAAATCTAAGAATAAGATTTTCAAAGAATTTACTTCAACAAATTCCAAACTGATTTACACTCTATTTATAGTTAACTTTGAAAAAGTACTTGTTGTTTGAAATTCAAATTTATGTCATCTGCCAAAATGGCTGAAAATAATGGAAGTGAATTCACCCCCTTTGTTTTGTCAAAATTTGATGACAAGTACTAATTTGCTATGTTATTACTTAGTTACATTTTACAAAGATAATTCTGATAATTAAACTTAAATTGTTTTTCTAAATAATCATAATTTGATCTTAGTTTCAACTAATCATGTGATTTTCTTTCTCACATTAGCAGCATTTTCTTTGGATTATGCTGCACGCCCTCCTAAGCTTGTGTTATTTTCAGCACTGCATGTTCTCTGTGGACTAACTTATCTGCCATTTTGATTATTATTTCTGCTTGGGGATCACTCCAGCTTGATGTTGTGAATTCTGGTTGTTTGCTCATTTTAAGTACTGCCTCTCTCTCTGTTGTTACTGTACTGTGATATCACAGGAATTTTGCTTCTTTGATATTTTCTGATATTGGTGTTATCTCTCTAAGTTTGTTCATTTTCTTTGAGAAGATCTCATAGAATTTCTTATATAGATGGATTCCTTTTATTGCTATCATTAATGTCATCTACGCATCAGCTCTACTCATGTGCGCCATTCCTTCACATACTGTTGTGTTTGGGTAAAAGAATGTAAGCACTTTCCTGAGGCTCCTTGTGTTCACCACGTCTTTGTAAAAGAAGCTTATGTTTTCTCTCACTTCTTCTTCAGTTATTGTTGTCAGATAATTCTTATTCAGTCTCATCATCATTACTATCTCCATCCTTTTTGTGACATCATAGAAACGGTATTCTTTATCCCATAAATCCAACCACACCATGTTGTTTACTCCCAAAAAAAGCATGATTGCCTTAGTTGTGCATTTGTCAATTTCTTCTCTCAGTTCCTTTAGCTGTTCATGAATCAGTTTTCCCTGCGTGTATAGGATAAGGAGTTATTGCTCCTTGAACATATACTCTTTCCTTATTCTGATTATTTAGTAATATTTCTTTTGTCTTTTTGTAGTTGTCTTGTTCAACTATTACTCTCACATCTTCTTTCATGTTCATGTAAGTCTTATATTCATGTAAGAAAGTGTGGTGATTTTTACATTTTTTGGTATCCTCCATTGTGGGTGCACCATCAGGATTGACACTGTTTGTGTTGGGGTGCATATAAGGATTTTCATTCTTATCTGTTCCTTATTCTCTGTAATCTTGTGACATTTTCTGTGCTGTTGCCAGTCTGATCATGGCTGGATAGTTCATTTTGCTTTCCTTTAGTGTCTCCCAGAATATCTGTATTAGTCCTCTTCTGCTCATTTTCATTTGGATATTGTCATTTAGTTCTAGTTTCAATGTGATGCATTCCACATCCATTGCTAGCTGATTATATGGTTTCAGCATCTCCTCCAATTCTGTTTCTGTGAACATCAATTTCATTGATGCTAGTGTTGGCTCTTCCTTTCCTTCACATACTGGTAGTTTCTCAAGCAAATCTTTTTTTTCCATTGTTATTTTTATTTTGACTAAGAATCTCTCATCATCTGTATCAATCCATTCCATTGTGCGTTCTGGTGTGGAGGCTCCCCATTTCTCTATGTTTATTCTGTCTATTTGTTGCTGTGTTTTCAGCAAAAATATTAACTGTGTTGATGTTAACAGTTCTTCCTCTTCTAACATCTCTTTTTGTGTTTTCATTGTCATTTCACAGACTTCCACTGGTTCTGTTTTTCCTCCCCTTTTCATCATTTTTGCACTCTTAAAGATCTTTACAAATGTGCAGCAGGGGCTCTCTTTTTCATATCTTTTCATGTCTGTTTCTAAAGTTTGTTGAATCTCTTTGTTTTTTATCATTGTTATGATTTCTTTTGTGTCTACAATTTTCTGTTTAATAATCTTCCTTGTTGTTATCCAAGGTTCTGTCTCAACCTGTCTTAATCATGTCTTAGATGTGGTGCCCTACATGTATTTCCTCATGGGTTCATAAATACTGTTATCACTTCTGGCGTGATCCCTGTTTTATTCACTATGTCCACCATTGACATTCTGCCTAATGGGCTTTTGTTAATGATTAATCTCCTGATAAACTTTTCGACCTCTTGCATCAGTTTCTTGATTTTGTCTGGAGATGTCAACTTCTCAACGTGCCTTTCAATAACCAGTTTTTTGTCTGCATGTTCACTGGGGATAAAGCTATCTCATATCTCTTTGCTTTTGCTAATTTGTGGCGTCCTGCTCTGGAAATTGGCAGCCTCAATTCTTGTTCTTGCATTGTGAAAATTGCTAAAATCCATGCTGAGGTTCTAAATCTTATCTCTGGGGCATTCTTCTCTTTGAATAACATATTTTTAAAATCTTTCATTGAGTTCAATTCATATGCTCTGTTGATCTCTGACAGTGCCACCTCAACCCTTTTATGGTATTTTCTTGATGTGGCCTCAATGTGTATCTCTGGCCATTTTTCTTCTGTTTTCTTCTTTAGCTTCATCTCACTCCATATTTCTTGTATTCTCTTTATGTGCTCTTGCCTTTGCATGAGGCTGCACTTGATGAATAGTGTGTTTGCCTTTTCTATGCCCTCTGCATGTGTTGTCATTTCTATTGTTTTCACCTGTTTGAATAAATCAATGGCGATACACAGGTCTAGCATTAATCTACAATAGGCTACCCAGTAGTTGATCTGTAGGTCTAAGTGAATTAATTCCTCAACTTTTGCATCCTTTGTTATTTTCTCCCATAAGAACATGTTCTCTACTTGTATCTCTAATTCTCTCAGGAATGGTGGTAATTCTGTGACTGTTGTTCTTCCAATGATTACTACTCTTATGCCCTGCACTCTAGCCATTCTTAAGGTTTGGTCTAGGTGCTTCTCCAAATTTTTGTTATACTCTTTTTCCTTTAGGATGTGAATAATCATGAGCTTATCTTTATCAATGTTAATTTCCAGTATTTTTGCAATCTGGTCTATATATGCCATGATTGCTTGGGCTGTTTCCAATGTGAAATTGTCATCAAAGGTGACGTGAACTGTGCTGCACATATATGGCTGTTCTACCATCTTGTCTAGTTCTCTCTGATATCTTATAATTGTATTGACCATTGATCTTTTCTGCACATTGAGTACTATCAGTAGATTGCTGCCCTCTGTCTTTGCTATCTTTCATATGTGACTCTTGATTTCTGGTGACAGTTTTTGATATGCATTAGTTCTCATCTTTGTTGTGCCCATGAAGTAGGGGTGCAGGGTTTCCCCGTTTATTTTCAACATCCTTTTCTCTCTATCTTTTGAATGCACTGTTCTTTCAGATGTGGTATCAGAGGGGGTGTGTAGCTGTGTAATACATAATGGTCTACTGGTGCTTGGCTCACATTCAAGTGAGTCCATTTTGATCATTTCAACTGAGTTGCTCTTGAATCAGCTCATAGTTGGCATTTTCAGCAATTGACCAGTTGTGGGTTCCATTGATACATCAGCCTTGAATTGCTTTTGTATATGCAGAGTTCTTCACCCACTCTTATCTTCCCCTGGAACTCCAATGGTCACACCACCCTCGAATCAGCAAGGTAGACTGGAGGGAAGGTTGTGCTGCTTTTCACCAGTTCTCTGTGTGCCCTCAAATTGGTGGTGCAGATCTTTGGGTTGTTCACTGGTTCTCTGCTTGCCCTTGAGTTGGTGGTGCAGATATCCAGTGGGAGAGGCATTGTGTCTTTTGGTCTCCCTGCCCTCAAATTGGCCTTGGGGACTACTAGGACGCCTTCTCACTCTGTGCCTCCAATTAGTCATTGGTTGGTTCTTGTCCCTTCTGTCTTCTGTTGGATGTCCAGTTCAAGACTGTCTTCATATTCTTCTCCATGGGTTTGACATTGTCATCTCCTGAGGTCTTCAGGTTTGGCGCACCCTCTTCCTCAATGGCTGTTGCATCTTGTTTGATTTTCCTAAATTCAGACAATAAGTTTATATCCCATATTTCAGGGTCATATATATATTTATCTCTTGCTGCGCATCTTGGCAGCACTCTCCTTTGTATGTCCTCATTATCAATATTTGCTTTGAATTCTTTGTTGAAGCCTTCCTCTGGCAGACTATCTAATTCATTCATAGTGTATATAACCTTATTATCATTAATACAACTTATTTTAAACTTGGCATTTTCATTTAATATCAATTCTTCAATATCTGCTGTCACCTGTTTTAAGTTTTGGAAGTGCAGTAATCTGTTGTTGTTTAACATGTACTTGTTATTTGGACCTGGCCACACTGTTTTTAACGTTCAGACTTGGTTTGTATCTGTTAATTGCATAGACTGTGTTGCCTAGTTTATGAGTGTGACCATAAATTTTTTTGTTGTAGTTACACTGTTTTCTCATGGCTGATTTCTTTGTGTTATGACACATCATCTTAGGTATTGCTGTTATCCAATTCCTCAGTTGATCCATGTATTGGTTGTCTAACTTTCCGCTATAGGCAAAGTACTGCATTGATAATGGTGTTGCCGCCTCCCTTCTGAACATGGCTTTGAACAGTGTTATCCTGGTTGTTGAATGTATGGACATACTATAGAAATACTTGATCATTTCAATTACCTCCCTCTATTTGCGTCCTCCTACTCTTGAGGTTGTGAAGCTAATCAATTTTATCAAGGTTCTATTCAGTCTCTCCACTGCCCAGTTTGCTTGTGGGTGGTATGCTGTCGTTCTTTTGCTTATGACTTCCAGTAGGCGCGCCATTTCTTGGAAGAGGTTGCTCTTGAATTGTGGCCCCTTGTCTGTGATTTTTGTCTCCATTGGCCTGAACTTCAGGATCCATTCTTTCATTACTATGTTGGCAGTTGTTTCAGCCATCATGTTCTTCATTAGGACTAGCTTTGCATATTTGGTGAAATTGTCCACCATCACTAAGAGGTACTGGTACCTCTCCTCATCTTTGAACAACATTTCCAAATCTATATGTACAATCTCGTTTGGTTGCATCACTATGATCTTTTCTAGTGGTGCCCTCTGTGTTGGAAAATGTTGTTTATTGTGGAGGAGACATTCCATACATTTGTTGATGATCTCTTCTGTGACCTTCCATATTGTTGTTGTAAAAAATCTTGCATTAAACGTGCTCTCCCTTTGTGTGATGCCTAAATGGCCCTTCTTGTGGATTTTCCTTACTAGTTTGCATTTAAAGTACTCTGGTATTGCAATTCTATTGGTTTGTCCTTCCACATATAGGAGTCTGTTCTTGTCCTTTTTCCATCTGTACCTCTCATAGTAACTTGAGGTTAACTTTGATAATTTCATGCTTGGTTCTTGTAAATTTATATGATTTTGCTTAATATCACGTCATCCTTCTGTTTTTCTATAATTTCAGACTCTGATATTTCCTCCTTTATTGTGATTGGTAGCACTGCTTGTCCCTTCTTATCAACATTCATCTCTGGAAGACCCTTGTACTCTGTGTGTGGTAGAAATTGGAACTGCTTTTTCTCTCCATCTTCCTTGGTTGCATCTCTCTGATACTCTGGAAGTGTGGTCCAAAAGTTGGCGTTCATATGCAGTGGCCCTCTTCAGTGTTCAATCATGAAGGTGAATTCATTTAGGTATTCAATCCATCTCAACACTATTCCTGATTTATCAACTGAAAACTTCTTGAGCCATGCCAATCTGCTGTTGTCAGTGTGAACTCTAAATTGCCATCCTATTAGGAAGTGCCTAAACTTTTTTATGCTCTTGATCAGCGCCAGCATCTCCAATTTTGTTGATTTCAACTTGCAACTAAAGAATTGTATGGGTACTTCCTTGCCATTCTTTAGTTGTCCCAGCATTGCTCCAATCACTACCTTGCTTGCATCACAGTCCAGTATAAATGGTGTGTTGTAATTAGGCAATGGTGTGTTAGTGATGGCAATTTTGCTAGTTCTTCTTTTACCTTGTCTAGCTCCTCCTGCTCCTGCCATGTCCATATAAATGGTACTGACTTTCTCATCAGCCACATCATCTTGGCAGTCTTCCCTGTGATGTTGGGGGATAAACTTGTCANTACATTTGTTGATGATCTCTTCTGTGACCTTCCATATTGTTGTTGTAAAAAATCTTGCATTAAACGTGCTCTCCCTTTGTGTGATGCCTAAATGGCCCTTCTTGTGGATTTTCCTTACTAGTTTGCATTTAAAGTACTCTGGTATTGCAATTCTATTGGTTTGTCCTTCCACATATAGGAGTCTGTTCTTGTCCTTTTTCCATCTGTACCTCTCATAGTAACTTGAGGTTAACTTTGATAATTTCATGCTTGGTTCTTGTAAATTTATATGATTTTGCTTAATATCACGTCATCCTTCTGTTTTTCTATAATTTCAGACTCTGATATTTCCTCCTTTATTGTGATTGGTAGCACTGCTTGTCCCTTCTTATCAACATTCATCTCTGGAAGACCCTTGTACTCTGTGTGTGGTAGAAATTGGAACTGCTTTTTCTCTCCATCTTCCTTGGTTGCATCTCTCTGATACTCTGGAAGTGTGGTCCAAAAGTTGGCGTTCATATGCAGTGGCCCTCTTCAGTGTTCAATCATGAAGGTGAATTCATTTAGGTATTCAATCCATCTCAACACTATTCCTGATTTATCAACTGAAAACTTCTTGAGCCATGCCAATCTGCTGTTGTCAGTGTGAACTCTAAATTGCCATCCTATTAGGAAGTGCCTAAACTTTTTTATGCTCTTGATCAGCGCCAGCATCTCCAATTTTGTTGATTTCAACTTGCAACTAAAGAATTGTATGGGTACTTCCTTGCCATTCTTTAGTTGTCCCAGCATTGCTCCAATCACTACCTTGCTTGCATCACAGTCCAGTATAAATGGTGTGTTGTAATTAGGCAATGGTGTGTTAGTGATGGCAATTTTGCTAGTTCTTCTTTTACCTTGTCTAGCTCCTCCTGCTCCTGCCATGTCCATATAAATGGTACTGACTTTCTCATCAGCCACATCATCTTGGCAGTCTTCCCTGTGATGTTGGGGGATAAACTTGTCATAATAATTGAAGAAGCCCATTATCCTCTGGATGTCCTTCTTTTTGTTTGGTTTCTCTATTCTCCTGATCATATCTCTTGCATTGTCCTTTATGCATATTTGCCCTTTTTCAATGACTTGTCCTAAGAATATGATTTTCTCCTTTAGAATGTCACACTTGTTTCCATTGATTCTCAGCCCAGCTTTTTGGAGGATTGATAATGTTTGTTCCAGTTTCTGCAGGTGTTCCTCAATTGTGTCACTCACCATGATGATGTCATTGATATATGCATTTACTCTGTCCTCCATCTTGTGTTTCTTATTTTTCAACACTTTCATTATGCATCTTTGAAATGTTGCAGGTGCATTACAGAGACCAAATGCCATTTATATCCATATGTACAGGCCATAGGGAGTTATGAACACCATTTTTTCTATGTCTTCCTCTTCCATTCTCACCTGCCAATATGCCTTGCATAGGTCTATTGAAGTGAAGTACTTATGTTTGCTCACTTCATATAGCATGCCCACTATCTTGGCAGTGAGTCTTTTTTGTTACTTCATTCAACTTCTGGAAGTCTATGCATAACCTGTGTTTGTCTCCCTGTTTCATGAATACTGTGTGTGCAGCATATGGGCTTTCACTGGGTTGTATTATTTTGTTATTGATCAATTCATTAAGTATCTTGTTGTATTCATCCTTCGTCTGCTCCAGTACTCATCTTACTGGCAGTTTTATTGGGTTGTTTGTTGTCATAATGATCTTGTGTGTTTTGCCAATCACTTGTCCCACACTTATTTCTCTGTAGTTGAATATTTGTGTGCCTCTCTAGCACCTCTCAAAGTTGTTGTAATTGTGCTTCCACTCAGGTGTTGATATTCCTCTTCTGCCAATTCAGGTATTTTGTACTGATCTTCTTCTTTGGCTTTTGTCCCTATGCCCTTGAGTTGGCCATGGGGAGTACTCGCTACATTGATGTTTTTTGTCCACTTGCCCTCAAGTTGGCAGTGTGGAGTACCTCCTGTTTTCATTTTTTAAGTCCTTGAGTTGACCATACAAACTAATCTGCTCATTGATGTCTTCCATTGCTCTCCAAATAGCTTTGATACTAGATCTGACATACTGTCCAAATATTCATACATTTGCTTTCTTCACATTGATATTCTGATTTGTTGTGTTAAGTATCAGGACTTTTCTCTGCCATTTTTTATCACATGTGCACTTGATGGCATTGACACTCTCTTCAAATTGATCCCCTTGTTGTTGTAAATCATTATATCTGCTGTTATTGTGTCTTCTGTTTTCACTCTGTGCATGCTCCATTGATATGGTTGCAATTTTATATCTTCCTCCAATTCAAAGACTATTGTTGACAGCTTTCCTTCTTGCTCTTTGATTTTGATTTCCTCTTCCCGTACTTTGATCATTCTGTCAGTGTAATTTATTACACATTCATTTTTTGTAAGGAAGTTGTAACCTTGTATCACCTCATAGGGCAGTAAATTGTTGTGGGTGTCTATTACCACTAGTGTTTGCTCAAATGTTGTGTTCACTATTCTAATCTGCAATGCCTCAATCTTGCCTTTTGTGTCTATATACTCTCCAGATGCATTAATTTGTCTTTTGTTTGAACACTGTAAGTCTTCTCATTTAAATCCCAGTTTTGTCACACACTCATCTGTTATTATTGATGTTGCTGCTCCTATATCAATTGTTGATTTTGTTAAAATCCCATTTATCATTATCATTATCATGTTAATGTTATCCAAATTTGTCATAATCATTATTAGTGCTCAGTTTTTTTGAGTTGGCACTCTGGCTAGTTTCCTGATTCTTCTTCTGTTTGGGAATCCTCTACCAATTCTAATTCAGATTTGATTATGTCCTCATCATTGTAATATGCTTCTTCCTCTCTGATCATATTGATTTGCTTTCTGCACTCATCCTTTCTGTGCCCCTTTTGTCCACAAGCATAGCACTTTATGTCTCTTTCTCTTACTTTCTTTGATTTCCCATCCTTGTTTTTTATGTTGATAAATTTTTCTGCCTTCTTCTCTTTGTATGCCTTGGTGTTCCCTGTCTGTGTTTTGTAGTTATTTCTCCATTCTGTCGGCTTTTCCTTATTCCATATTGCCTTTTTGTAGATGCGAGCATTATTCTCTATTGTTGCCTGTATGTCTATGGCTTCCTGATCATTTTCTCCAGCTTGTCATCTACATCACACTTGATTTTGAATTGTGTACAGATGTTCTCTGGCATGCCTTTGCAGATGTGAGAAAAGAGATCATACTTGGAATATGTGCTTTCCCTTGAACTGAGTCTCAATAATCATTCTATCTGTTGGATGTAATTTCAGATATCATCCATCTTTTGCATCTTTGTGGAATTTAATATAATTTGTATTGGTTTTTGAAGCTTTCATTTTCATAATAGTCTATGAAGTCTCTGATTAATAATTTGTAATTTCATTTTGTATCCACACTAAGGAGCAAGTAGTGTTGAGAAGCTGCCCCTGTTAAATATAGTGGGAACCTTGTGGCTGCTGCCCTTTGGTTCACTTTCCTCTCCACCATTGTAATCTCGAACATTTGCAGCCATTCCAAAAATGTCAGGTTGTAGCTGTCCACTTTCCCATTAAATTTAGGCAGAGTTGCCTTACAAGGTATTGTATCATTGTGACTATTTTCTGGCAGCATTGAGTTCTCATAGATTGATTTCTTTTGTCTATTCATTTGTTCACTAACTGTGAGTTGACTTGTCACCACTCTCGTTATCTCATTGATGATCTTCCTTTTTTCTTCTTCCTCCTCTTCCTCCATTTCTCTGAAGTGTTTTTAAAATTCGTGGGTGATGCGCATAAGCTCCTTTCCTCCCTCTGTTTGATTGTTCTTTCATGCATTGCTGTCACTTTCAGATTTTCTCCTTCCTTTTCTTGTAGTTTTTTCAGTTTCCATCTCAGATCCTCTATTTCTCTCTTCTGATTTTGTGATCTGTCTAACTTTGTTGATCTAAGCTTATCTTTGAGTTGTTCAATCTCTTGGGCTTGGATATTGTTGTCCAGGATTAGTTGCCTTTTCATATCTTCCAATTGTTGGCATATCTTCTCCCATTTCTGGTTTTGTTCTTGAAAAGCTTTGTTTGACTGTGCCAGCTGATTTGTTAAGGCCTTGATATCTTTCTGGAAATTTTCACTTTGGTTATCTAAACAGTTATCCATTTCAATCTTCAGTTCACTTAGTGCATTCTCATTCTCTTGTTCCAATGTTGACATTCTTTCCATTAATTGTTGTATCTTGGCTCTCAATATTGTTTCAATTTCATTTGTTTGGCATAGAATGTTTAGAACTTCATTGGATCCTGTTTCTGGGGATATGTGTAGGGTTTCCAGTTCTATGGGGGAAACATCTGTCTCTGAATGCACTCTCCTTAGGGTGGGGGTTGTTCTGTTTGTGCCTGCCTTGGCACTACCTTTCTTTCCTCATGTGTTTGGCATCTTTAAGTACAAATAGTAGTGGCTGGTCAATCAGTGTGACTTGTTGTCTTTCCCCTGCTCTACATTAGGTATAGTTGTAGTTGTTGACTCATAGCTGGCTTTATGTTACATCTGCTTCCTTGCATGTTTTCTGCAATTTGGTTGCTCTGGTTCTTTGTTGACTTTAAGTTCTGAGTTCAGATTTTGAACTGATTTTTCTTCTTCTGTTGTTCTTTATCTGTCACAGTCACCATGTAGCATCTGCCACCAAGCGTTGATGTAGGTTAAATGATTCTTTTAAACTGTTATTAGCTCTGAACCTCAGCTCAACAAAGTTCTTATGTGTTCCCTATCCTAACTCAGTGTAGTTCTCAATGCTAATTGTAACTGAATTAAACTCAATTTGTATAGTGTATTTAATTCATTTCACAACTTTGCAATGTCACTAGCTGCTTAATAATTATCACTTTAGCCATTACTGAAAACTATTGGCTTTAATTAAGTTAATTAAAATAGGTTACATAATAAATTGCAGCTTCCTACCTTACATTTAAATAACATAATACATGCTTGGTCTCTTATTGGTCTATTATAGGTCACCTAAGTCTATAAGATAAAATATGTATAACCTATGGTAGGCTATCCAGCCCTTTTTTCACCAATGTTAATTATTGGTTACATGTAAACAATCAAATCAATAGCCAGCTAAACAGAGAAAAACTAATATTTGTACATCTAACATAAATGCAGGTTCATGGTTTGGATCAAGGACCCTTGAGTCACTCCCAATATGTGCCCAAACCACTACTACTGCATTTACTGTTTAGCTTGACATTGTGTATAAATAATCAAACCAATATAAAATCTAAGAATAAGATTTTCAAAGAATTTACTTCAACAAATTCCAAACTGATTTACACTCTATTTATAGTTAACTTTGAAAAAGTACTTGTTGTTTGAAATTCAAATTTATGTCATCTGCCAAAATGGCTGAAAATAATGGAAGNTTACACTAGGTGAGATCCTCTCTTGTAAAACCTAGCTTTGCTGCACAGTAGTCCATAATTATCAAAGTCGCTGCTCCCATATCAATGGTTGCTTTTATCATTATTCCGTTAACTGATATTGTCATTGTATTTACTGTATCCATGTTTGCCATGATCATTATTGCTGCGCGGTTTTTAAGAGTTGGCACTCCATTTAGTTTTCCAATTCTTCTTCTATTTGGGGTTCTTCGTTTATTTCCCCCTCTGATTCTATTAAGTCTTCATCTTCGAAGTACCCTTGCTCTTCTCCAATCATGTTTATTTGCTTGTGGCACTCATCTCTTTTGTGTCCTTTCTTCCNTTATTGGTTACATGTAAATGATCAAATTGATAGCCAGCTAAATGGAGAAAAACTCCCATTTGTACAACTAACATAAATGCAGGTTCATGGTTTGGATCAAGGACCCTCAAGTCGCTCCTGATACCAAACCACTACTACTGAATTTACCATTTAGCTTGACATTCTGTATAAATAAGCATAGCAATGTAAAATCTAAAGATAAGACTTTCAAAGAATTTACTTCAACAAATTCCAAATTGATTTACACTCTATTTATAGTTAACTTTGAAAAAGTACCTGTTGTTTGAAATTCAAATTTATGTCATTTGCCAAAATGGCTGAAGATAATGGAAGTGAATTCGCCCCCTTTGTTTTGTCAAAATTCGACCATTTTACAAAGATAATTCTGATAATTAAACTTAAATTGTTTTTCTAAGTAATCATATTTTGATAATAGTTTCAACTAATCATCTGATCTTCTTTCTTCATTAGCAGCATTTTCTTTGGATTATGCTACAATACAGTAGCAAGGCAAACAATCAAGAGTCTCAGTGGAAGAAGTGCACACTCTTGTTCATGAGAGAGATCAGAGCTGCTTGAGTAAAATGCCAAGCTGGAGGGGGGATGTAACAGAATGCTAGCTTAAAGGCATTCTTGTTAGCCTTACATAGGTAGAAATGTGCAAACTTAGGAGCACCTATTCTAAAAAAATGACAAGAGTGCAAAGTGAATAAGAATTTAGAATTCTCTAATGAAGATGAAGAAGAGGTTAGCTGTATAGCCACTGAAAAAAGAGTTATGCCATATAATGAGGCATTTGGAATTGTCTAAATAAATATAGCTAGCTGAAACTGTAAATCATAATAATGAAAATATAATTCTGTGTTAAATTCATTCAAGCATCCATACTATATTAGAGCAATAACACATCATGTGAAATCAAGGGGACAATTAATCATGCGTTCATAATACTACACTCAAATTGGGAATCATATACATATGTTACCATGATGTCGCTAAAGTTAATGATGGAGCAACTTAGCTTGAAATTACAAAATTTAAAATAGATTAATGTAATATAAAAAGGGGCCCTGAGTGACTCTACAATTGGAATAAACCAAAAGACCATTTGCTAGCTTAGTGTGTTGTTACAATAACTTTGCAAGCTTAAATCTGTATAAAACCAAAGTTGGTCCCATGAATAAGGCTTTATTCAAATTTTAGTTCATTGAATTGTTTAACACAATTTTAACTGGGGTTTTTTATGTAACACAAAATTTGGTGTGGAGATACTTTGACATGAATGTCTTGGCAAAACCATTTTACAAATTATGTGCATTATAATTTGGTTATGCAGCAAATGGTCTAAATTGCACAATATGATTGGTACTTTTTGTCAACATACAAACTCTATCTATTAACAGAATCTATTCTAAAGATTGTCAGGAAATTACCAAAGAATATTGAAAAATATTTTTACTATTGATAATAAAAATTGAAATATGAAAGACTCCTTGGTCAAATTTTCTTGCAATTAAATATTCATAAGTATCTAACTTAAGAATTTTTAAGAAAAACCAATTATGTTATTACATTTATGCCAAATAGCTTTTATACAATAGAAATAATAAAAGGGTTGGTACTATTTATCAACATATGAAATCTTGAAATCAACATAGGGAACCTTGAGATTGACATAGCAAATTGTTATGACAATATGAACAAAAATTTTGCATGAATGAGGTATGAAGATTAATAACATAAGATGGGTCATTTAAAATTTTCGTATCTGTGCATTAAAATATTTATCTGAGTTTTTTGAAGTCAAGCATAATATTTTAGCAATTAGTCTAGATTACAACTTAATCACTAACTCTGATATTGCGAATACTTTTAATGAATTCTTTGCTTCAGTTTATTCANTGAGGTTCTAAATCTTATCTCTGGGGCATTCTTCTCTTTGAATAACATATTTTTAAAATCTTTCATTGAGTTCAATTCATATGCTCTGTTGATCTCTGA
>CABFPE010000066.1:19462-31997 GCA_900660155.1 Hofstenia miamia | reverse complement strand
TGGGTCATTTAAAATTTTCGTATCTGTGCATTAAAATATTTATCTGAGTTTTTTGAAGTCAAGCATAATATTTTAGCAATTAGTCTAGATTACAACTTAATCACTAACTCTGATATTGCGAATACTTTTAATGAATTCTTTGCTTCAGTTTATTCAACGGGCAATAAAAACTTCAATACTTTTCCTAATTCACAATTCAATACTATTGAAATTGAAATAACATATGATGATGTACTAACTGAGTTAAATTTTTTATCAGTTTCTGGACAATCTAATGATAATCTTCCTTTAGAATTTCTTAAAGCTTTTGCCAAACATCTTACACCACATGTATTACAGCTATTCAAGCACATTATTTCGAGTTGTCATTATCCTAGTTTATGGAAAATTGCCCAAATCACTCCAATACACAAAGCTGGTTCAACCAAATGCATAAACTATAGACCAATTAGTTTATTGCCAAAATTATCGCTAGTTTTTGAAAAGATACTATTTAAGAAGTTATATCCGATTGTTTCTGAAAAAATTTCACATTTTCAATATGGATTCTTATAATATAAATCTACTGTAATACAGCTTTTAGAATTTATGGATTTAATTTACAAGCGTTTTGATGAAAACAAAGACATATTTATTTTATACTCTGATGTTACAAAGGCATTTGATAAGTTATCTCATAGCTTATTAATGTCTAACTTATATCATTTAACTTTGGAGGTGATCTATTAAGGCTTTTACACTCATATTTATATAATCGTTACCAATATGTTCAAATAAATGGGATTAAATCATCATGATTATCAGTATCAAGTGGAGTTCCCCAAGCATCTTTTCTAGGGCATTTGATGTCTCTTTTGATATTATTAATACATATACCTCATTCATGCTAAATTTTTGTTCATATTGTCATAATGATGTGCTATGTCAATCTCAAGGTTCCCTATGTCAGTTTCAAAATTTCATATGTTGATAAAATGTACCAACTGCACAATATTGACACAAAATGCTAGAAATATTACTAAATAGGAATCAAGAGAAATTCCTATAATGTAAACAAAACATAGAAAACATCTTATTATAATTTTGCATTGGTTTCATTTAATAGTATTACATTCAAAATTGATATTTTTAAAACTCTCAGGAAATTACAGTTTTTCATTGGCTTTTTCAAATCACTATTACTATCTGCATAATTTTTCATCAATAGTTGCTGATAGAGTTTAAGAAAAAAAGTCATGGAAGTACAGATTATTTAAGAAAACAGTCTCTGAGTTATGTTTAAAATTATGGATGGGGTTAAAGTTTGCATGTTAAAATTTAAATTAAATTAATGAAGATGATGAAAATTTTACTTGATTATAAACAATTGAATGTATGTTTACAAACATCATATTTTGAATCTTCAAATTGCCTAAATATTAATCAAAATAGTCATTTACTTAAATTTGGATTTTATAAATTTCAACCTAGGGTTTTTAAGACAAGCTGAAGTTGCACATTTAGTGCTCAAGTTTTTGTTTTTCATGTTTCATAATTTTTTGGAAAAATCATGGTTTCCACATTTAGGATGTGTTTTTATACTTAAAAATTTTAATTGACATAGAGACAAATGAATTTTATTATTACACATAAATTAATATCATTAAATATGCATTTTCTGAATGTCTTTAATCACATTTTATGAAGCATCCTTAATCACAATTTATGAAGCATCCTGACTCTTGAGGTTGTGTTTTAAAACTCAAATTACTAAAAAATCTTTCTTTCAGTCAAGTTATGTCAGCCTGCTAAGATAAATGTAAATTTTTTTGTGCTTGAAATAATATTTGAATCACAAAAACCCGAAAATTATAATAGTAAATTAAAAATACATTCATGAGGGTAATTTTCATAGAATTACATTACAACTCAATATTTGAAGAATGTGAAATTTGGTGATAGCGATAATGACTGAGGTGTTGAACAAACTGACAATTAGTAATTTAATCCATGACCTTAGAAAATTTACCAAAAAATTGGCCTTTTCTTAACAAAAATACTTTAAAATTTCGAGTTCAAAATCGAATAGGTGTTTTGCTCACCACTACGTTTTCAAAGCTTATTTCGCGTAAGTATTTACAGGAGATCTTTGTTTTTTCGCATTTCTTGAATTGTATGTAACCCATTAAATGCTATAGGTAATTACTTAAGCCAATTTCTATTTCTTTTCTCATATTCAGTTTAAATTGTTCAATTTTTAAACTAAATATTTTGGAATTTTTCACTACCATAACTATGGAACCTATTTGTGACCCCGTCACAATACAAAAATCATTAATATTACAAGTCATGAAATACATGCAAGCACTCTATATGTAAGCCCACATTGCATTTTAGGCAATGCTCTCCGGTTCTTTGATAACATAAGGCACATTTGCAATGATTTCTTTTTATTCGATTATCATCAATGCCCTCATTGCGGATATCATCTTGTACTCGACTATCCACATTACAACGAATATTTTTTTTGGTCTCTCACTACTAGCTGGTCCTCTTATGCAATTTATATTTTTACAGGGATTTGCCCCATACATGTTTGATCCTATAGTGACAACTCTGTTGTCGTTCCATCTTGTAAAAATTACACCATTAGTTGCATCCAAGCAAATTTCATAGCATCCGCCTGTCTTGTTTTTCATTTTAGCAATGCATACAAGTGGAAAATTGTTTGTTTGGTTTGGTCGACCAGTGCCTGTTGCTTGAACACCCTTGCTATTCAATAGTGGCAACAATTTGTGACTAATGAAAAAAATTATCCATAAATAGGTGGAAAGATCTGTTAATTGTCGGAAAGTCTGCTGCGCATTAATAAAATGACTGTAGCTTCAAGTACAAATTTTTCCATGGGTAAAGTTGCAGATTTTGAACCTTGGTAAGGTTCAAATGAATGAAGGTAACCGTGACGATTAGCCACACCCCATACTTTGCAAATCTAATTGGCTTACCATGAATATGCTGCTTGCAAGCGATTCAACCGATTGTTTTGAATCTAATTGACAATTTTCACGAAATAATTTTATCAAAATGTTAAAATAACTTATCTTTTGAATCATTATAGGTGTTGTCACCCAAACGTATGTATTTGCGAATCTCTTTGAAACAATTTCGAAATATGCTTTTTGATACGATGTCATTATGGGTATCTGATGAACATTCCCATAACATCAATCTTTTTTTAGGTCAAATAGCCAGTAAGTAGCAAGATTGCACAATGCATGCTTGAACTTCCTGTATAGAAACAGCCAATTGATTATTGTTTGGCAATGAATACAAATTACTCATGTTTCTAATATGTTGAATTACCTATTGGGGAAGCAATAGATTAAATGAATCAAGTGGTGGTATTTCACTATTTTCAGCAGCATAATTGTTGATCACATCTAGTTCAATTATATTATTATTTAATAATAAATTTTTCTTTTTCCATTTTGAGGGTTTTGCATTGTAGATTTCTTCACTGTTTGCACTATTACATTCGTTGTCAGATATATTACTAAATGGTGTGTCATCATTACATTTGGTACCAATTGTCTATGAGTAAGTCGGCTTATATCACCGTCATCTTCATCACCAGAATCAGCGGCACTCATATCTCATCATCTGGAGGCTCTAAGTAAACGTCTTTGACATTATCAATTTTCCTTTGTTCCCAAAGTTCAATAAATTCCGCAAGAATAATTTGTTCACGTTCATGAGACATACTATTTAAACAAACAGAATAAGCAATAGTTGAATTCTCCCCCAATAATTCATTTATACATTAACTGATAAAGTGCTTTATTACATGACCTGTATATATTTTTCAATTCTGAAAAAACGACGTCACCTACAGGTGACACCTAAAGTATTTCATTTGCCATGCAGCTTCAATAGTTATAAGGCTTACAAAAATTGTTTATATCACTTTTTTGTGTTAATAGATTATTGTTAAATGTCTTTTCATTGCTAATCCTTGCACATTTAAAAGGGTTAACACTCAAAATGAATAGATTAATATGATATTTTTCTTTAACTTGTATAACTATGTGTAAATTCATGTGTTGAAAAAAACACTTTTTTTATAATTTTCTCTTTATTTGCTGTTTTCAATTAATTTTACAATTAAGTCGGCGAGGGTGCAGGCGATGCGAAGGTATAGAATAGGGTGCACGCCGACAAAATAAACACTAATATAGGGTAAAAATAGATGAGAAATGCAATAAAATAATTAAAAAGTTAAAAAAAATAATAGATATAGACCGATAACTTTGCATAATTAACTAAATTCGTAGTTTCCGGTAACACGCAATAGCACGCGGTATATATTTAAGGACAATAGCACTGAAAACTTGGTATTCATAGAAAATTATTATCTATTATTAAAAAATTACAAGACAAAAAGTATATTTATGCAAATCTGTACATTTTTAGTTTAAATCAAGTCCTTATTTTAGGTGAAATTTCCTAATTACACTGGTAAAAATAATATTTATTTTGATTATTCATTGTGTTTTACTCGTTATAATATAACAACTAATATATACGGTTTCTTGAGTACATAATTTATTGAAGACGTTTGTGTTTAGAAATATAGTGAATAATTGTTAAATTTTTATGAAAATTTATATATATATATATATATATACAGTGGCGACTCGATTTAACGAAGCCCTTCGTTCCCGAAGAATATTTCGTTAAATCGAGTATTTCGTTAAATCGATTTTTCATCAAATCGAAATTTTTTTAACGAATTTTGCATCTAATTTTCGTTTTATTTGTGTGTGCAGGGGTTTCTGACGTAATTAAATGCCCACGCACAGTCTTTATTCATAGTGATGGGATTTGTATCATACAAATTTTATGGCTAGCATACTAGCTCTGTCATATTTTATTGGTAGAAACGAAATAACGAAAATATGCACGAATGTTAAGTAAGAACGAAAATATAAAATCAGCTACTTGTNACCGCTGACATTTTTTGTTGAGAGCGTAGAGTTTGGTTGCAGCTTATAAAATAAAGCAGTCTCGTCCATGTTATATAAATTATCCAGATTGTAGCCGGATAAACTCTCAACTAAGTCTTGTCTCCCTTCATCAATATCGTTAACGTTCGAAGCCCCTGCTTCTCCGTGGATTTTTTTCATTGATATTTTGTGACGCTGTTTAAATTTTATGATCCATCCATTTGAGTATTGAAAGTTTTCAATTTTCAAAGCAGCACCAAATTTTCTTGCTTTTTCAACAAGCATTTCGTTTGAAACAACAACCTTTTTATGTTGCATCTGTAAAAAACCATAAATACAAGGCTTCTTCCAATTTGGGCTGTTGGCAGGTCTTTAAGTGAGCCAAATCTGCATTTCCATCAACAGAAAGCCATTTCTTGCTGTTGCCCAGAACTTCACTCATTGTTGACAATCCAATTTTTATTCCCCATTCTTGGGAAAAATAGTTAATTAAAGTTTTCAGAGACGCAGATGGATTGTTTTGCTTGTAATTGCAGATCGCTTTCTTTTTATCAACAGATAAAGTTATTCTTTTGCNATATTTTGTGACGCTGTTTAAATTTTATGATCCATCCATTCGAGTATTGAAAGTTTTCAATTTTCAAAGCAGCACCAAATTTTCTTGCTTTTTCAACAAGCATTTCATTTGAAACAACAACCTTTTTATGTTGCATCTGTAAAAACCATAAATACAAGGCTTCTTCCAATTTGGGCTGTTTGCAGGTCTTCAAGTGAGCCAAATCTGCATTTCCATCAACAGAAAGCCATTTCTTGCTGTTGCCCAGAACTTCACTCATTGTTGACAATCCAATTTTTATTCCCCATTCTTGGGAAAAATAGTTAATTAAAGTTTTCAGAGACGCAGATGGATTGTTTTGCTTGTAATGGCAGATCGCTTTCTTTTTATCAACAGATTAAGTTAATTCTTTGAGTTGTGCTATACGAAGTGCGTACGTTGTACGTTGTACGTCACAATTGAAAGAAATAAACTAAACTTAAGTTAATTCTTTGAGTAAACAAATTGAAAGAAATGTTAAAATAATTAGTGCCGTGTGCACCACACTGCACAGACTCTGTGTGGAACAAGTACAGACAAATGTAAACAAATAAAAATTAAAAACTAGTGAAATAAAGCGGCAATGTTTCGTTAAATCGAAATATTTTGTATTGATTATTTTGACTTGGTTCCGAAAAAGTAGCTTCGGATGCGGATAGTGAGTATTTCGTTAAATAGAGTCTAAAATGCATTGGGCAAATCCGTTCCCTGCCGAAGTTTCGTTAAATCGAGTATTTCGTTAAATCGAACTTCGTTAAATGGAGTCGCCACTGTATATATATATATAGTAAATTTTCCATTTTCATAAATAAATTCGATTTTCTTTAATTCTTTTTATCTGATAAGCAACGGGTTTTCTTTATTTTACGGCGGTGAGCGAGTTCTTAAGAAAAGTGAAAACTAATATTCTTTGACTTACTTAAAGAAGTGTAGGACTCTTAGTTGTAACTGAATAAAACAGAGATGTAATGACTAAACAGGTAAGGTCCATGCCTTCAATTTATGTACAAAGGGCTCAGATTTTTCTCAAATTTGTATTAATATACATACTTTCTCTTTGATATTTTATAACATGAATTATTTCAATAATTAGAATAATTCTAAATCAATAAACAATAAATCCGATTTTGTTTTTTCATTTCAGCAACATTTCAATTATATGTTTCTATTTATTTTTTATAAAAACTTTCTTGTAATCATTTTAGCTATGACGGGTTAGGGCCGGGCTTGGGATATGTTGGATTAAGCCCGAGACTGAAATCATGTTTTAGAGCTATATTAGGATATCATAATAAATAACTCACATTTAAATAATTGATAAATCTATAAAAAATTTACAAAAGGTGAGATATATGTGCAAACGTTACAAAGAGCGAGATATATATGAAATTGCAACAAAAACGAGATATTTATGTAAGAGTAAACAAATAGCAAAATATATATGTTAAGGGTTAAACAAAGAGCAAGATATATATATATATATATATATATATATATAATCGCAAAATTATAAATGAGTATGAGTCCATACAAACAGGAAATTGTTCTACAAAAATTTTCCAATTTTTTTATTTTTTAGAAATTGTGAAATAACCTAATCTAATGTTAATAGTTGATGCGAATTCTTACGCAGTGATCGAGTTTAGCAAGAACCGACGCGGAGACATCATTTTCTTGAAAATTCGTTTTAATCCCAAATTTTGGAATGAAGTATGAAATACCTTGCTCATTATGAATGACTAATTGTTGATTTGGCTAAGCACAAAAATAGGGAATTGCTGCAAAACTTTTTCTTTGAATATATAATAAACTCCATGTACAGTTCTAAACAATCATTTTAAAAGATAATTTACTAACCATTTTTTAGTTATTTATAGGAATTTTAGGATGTGTAGAGGCATAAAGAAACGAATATCTCATATAATATAATTGTTTCAAAGAAACAAATCAAAATTATTACATTCGAGCTAGCCCCAAAAATTTCTCCAGCAGTGCAGCATAATACATTTCTCCAAATTAATTCTGTTCAGATAAGAGGTAGGAAATTAATACATTAAATAAAGCCTAATTCAAATTAATATCTAATGCATATGACAATGGAACAAATCATGACGTACTATACTAGTATAGAACGCAATGGAACATCAAGCGAGCATTCAACAATATATTTTCGTGATTTGGATGTTTTATTTTATTTGCAGTCGCATAGATAAATAAAAAATGAGATTTTAATTTCCAAGATACATTGTAAATATGTTTAAATCAAATTGTGAGAACATATTAATTATTATTATTGTTTGTAAAATGTGATATTCTTAATAGTTTATTCCGCTTTAAAGGTATGTTGATCGAAAACATATTTCATTTGTTTTGAGATGCAAATGTACAAATTTTCGTTGATATACTTTTATAACTAGAAATTATGAAGTCAAATATCATTAATTTTTTATCAATTCATACTTGTATACGTTCTTCTTCTCAAATATTGACCAAATGCTATCGCGTGTTACCACGTGCTACGAACTTTTTTAATTATGCTAAGCTATGGGTCTATATCAGCAATTTTTTGAACTTTTAATGTATTTTGTTGTATTTCTCCTCGTTTTTTACCCCTAGAAGTGTTTATTTCTTACATGTTCTCCGCTTGCTTCCACGAGACACTATTCTGCACCTTCGCCACTTAAGACTTTGCCACACAGCTAAACAAATGTGCTCAAGCACCATTTATAGCAAATTAGTAATACCAGGGTTGCCTGAATAACTTGAATTTATTGTACCATAAAAAATTCTTGCATTGTGGGGTTCACAAATAATCATATTGTGATATTTCGAATATATTTCAAGTTAGCATATTCGTATTGTATTTGAAGTCTGGGATCTTCTCTATTTTTTTAATTTTTCAATTTTTGCGTAATCAAATTTTTGCAATATTATTATGAAACTTCTCATTTTATTCATGCCATTTTTACATGCGAGTTGTCGCATCAAATTTGATTGCTTGCTATATTTCGCATAGATCAAACATTAATTTCAATAGATCGTTTAGAAATGTTGCTAGTGTTCAAATATTTTATCTTTTCAAAAGGTGGATATCTTACCAATACATTTATGGCCAAATTCAATATTTCAATAATTTGATTTTGCGGTTTGTACTTTAATTCGTCAATGCATTATGTTATGTTACAGGTGTCATTATCTTGCAGCTGGCATGATGTTTTAAATGATCTTAATTGAGGCATTGATTTAGAAATATCTTGTAATAATATGCGATAGGCATATATATATTACTGCCCTCTTACATTTGTAATTTTCCAATAATCTTATTTTAACCAATCTACTATTATAAACTTTTAATCAATGATGCTATTGACCATATTGATAATGTATTTTGCTTAATGCTATTGGCTGAAAGTTGTTTTACATTGATTTCCAGAGTTAATAATAATAATAATAATAATCAATGACTTTATTTAGCCGCTGAAGGCATACACAACAAGAAAATAAAATCAAGTCAAGTTTTACGGCAGCGAGGACAGTCACAGGAGATGAAATAGGAGCAAATGGAAGAGTAGGCGAAGTCGGAGAAGGGCTCAGCAAAGAGGAAAGCCATCAAAGATTTCTTGAAGCTCGGTGGCGGGGAAAAGAAATCAGTCGCTGTTGGAGGGTTGCGAGTCAAGATGTAATTAGCAGCAGTACAAGCACGATTGAAAAACGAGTGAAGGGTGCGATGTTTCTTTGTACGACGAATGGAGAAGGTGACAACATCATCAGAGCGAGTGCAGCAGGAATTGGAGAACTTAATGAAATCAAAAGGATCAAGATCCAATTTGCGAGTCAGTAGTCGATTGAACAGAAGGAGATCACAGGCATGGAAGTAGAGTGACAGCGGGAGAGTGGAGAATTTCAGCAGAGCGTCTTTATAGTCCAAAGAGGAAATCCATTTGAAAGCGCGTTTCTGGAAACGTTCCATTGAGTGGAACAAAGCACGAGAAGGCCACCAACAAGGAGACGCGTAGAGAAGAATGGCGCGAGGAATGGACTTGAACAAAGACAGTTTCACAGCGGACGAGGTATTAAAAGGAACATTACGGAAAAGGGCAAATAGCGAGGAATTAGCTTTGCGGAGACGCAAAGACACATGACCAGTCCAATTTAAGTTTGCAGCAAGTTGAACTCCAAGATGAGTGTGATGAGGCGCAAAGTTCAGTTACATCTATTTCTGAGTGCCGTAAGATACATTTTGACGGCTGTAACATAATGAATTGACAAACTTAAGCACCGACCTTGATTTGAGGGCGGGAGAGGTAGATCTCTTATAATATAGAACATAAGCGCCAGATTTGAAGGTGCACGCGTGTGCTCCCCCTATCACCCTAGAATTTTCCAGTAAATTTTTATGTCAAAAGAAATTAATATTAGCGATATAAACCGTGGTATATTGATTAATTTATGTGAATAAATACAATGATTGCATTTATTAAAAAACCAATAGTGTGAACCCACTGCTTTGCTTTCAGTTGAAAGACAACTGAAGTGTTTTCTTTTTCACGTGTAAAATTTATTTATATTGAGTTTCACAATATTGTCCAGGAATTTAATAAATCACTTTTATTTAGAGATAACCGGATAATTGTGTATTTATTTTTCTTATGTCATTTTAGGTATATATTTTAATGTTCTATGTATGCAAATTCGAATATGGTCGTATTGTATGGGTATGTTACTATTTTAGAGCTAAATAATGTACAAGTACACAATAAAGGACAATTTATTAGAAGTATCACTAATCGCCCTAAAAATGAAGGTTTAATCACTGTCAGCAATCACAAATCCTGCATTGATGATCCTTGTATTTTTTGTAAGCACTTTTTACATTTTATGTTAAGTAAATCGCGCTTAGCACTACTACCATGGTCTTGTTTTACCTCTGCTCGTCAGTGGAAATGGACGCCAGCTGCTCATGAACTTCTCTTTGAAAATAAATTACTTGCTTGGATATTTGGCAGGGGACATGTTGTTCCTGTTATAAGAGGTTTTGTAATTTTCAATATATGGTATCTTGTTGCAAACAGTTCTCATATATTTTCGAATTAAAAATTTCTAATAAAAATGTGTTCCTTAAATTCTTCATTGACAAATAATACTTTTATACAGTCGAACATCTTCATAGTTAAGGTCAAGAGACCAAGCAAATAAAGTAACTATGGGAAGGTTGCTATAGAATTCGGATGTCAACATTCGGGACGATGAGATGGCTCGGACTCTGCCATCACTGTTTTATATTGCAAATGTTCAATAAGATAATTCCAAAAAACTACAAACATTTTATTCAATGCAATTAATTGTATCTATATAGGAAATGAGGCACAATTTTATAAATCGTCAACTTTAGAGAGATAAATTGTGTCATGGAACTATGGAGAGAAATTTATTATAGAGAGGTTTACTTTAAAAAGGCTCGAGTGTAAATGATGTTTTATTTATAAAAGCAAAATATATTAATATTTACGGTAAGCGTTTAGGTCAGGGTGTTTATCAAGCTTGCATGGATCTTTGCTTGGAACAATTGAATATTGGAAATTGGGTACATATCTTCCCTGAAGGTTGATCTAAATATTTTTAGGAAGCAATTAGGCATAGTGTTTTAGGAAAAGTAATGATGGAGAATCACTTCATTCGTTTTAAATGGGGTATAATTTTTCTATTTTATTAAGATTTTACGTGGTCTTCACACAAATTTTTTTCTTGTTTAAAATGCTTTTAATAACTTAGCATTTAATTTGTGATCTAGCACATAATTCATTCAGCACTGACGTATCTTCATGTGAGTAAGCAAGAATTTCCTCCATGTGCATCAAGCAAAATATACATTTTATATTAAGTCGAATAATAAAGAGAATTTAAGTTTAATATAAATATTTACCTTCGCGCTCCAAGATCAAATCTGTTGTTGCATTGCCCCGTTTTCATGTTCTTGCTGTAACAAAATTTAGTATAATTTATAAAAATACTTTAAGCTCCCACACTGACAGTTGGGAGTACTTGATTTTCAACATATCTAGTGGGTAGGGGTGTCGAGAAATTTTGAATAGTCTTTTTTCAAAGAATATTAATATAAAACGCTTAATAGGTTCCGATTGACGATTGCGTAACATTACATTGTCTAATCTACCCATATAAACCAATACAGAATATTTTGCCATCTACCAGAATGTAACAACAATTTATTGATAGAATTTTTGAGGTTTATTTTAAACAAACCAGTTTTGCTGCTTAGTAGAAACCATTTCTCAATCAGGAAACATGCCATCAACACGCCATTTCCATTTCGTTCTTTATTCAATGCTACTATTTCAAGATTGTATTGATTTGGTTGCCACCTAGAGAAATTAGTTTTTTTACACTTCTTTAAGGACAACTATATATAATGTAGCATTGTGTTGTGATGAGTTGCTATTATGCGACGCCTCGATTATGATGAGTTTTATTTAAATATATTAGTGTTGCTAGGTAGTTATAGTGTTTTTGTATATAATTTTAAATGTGTAGAAAGAGTTAATAAAACTTTTAGCTCGCTTCAAATGCAGTCGTATATTAGAATTACTTATTGAACTTAACACGCTGATAGCCTTGCTGACTGAGGGTGAATTGCTCCATCAACTGATCGGCCAACCATTACTTCAAGCTCCTCTTTAGATGGAAAGCGTTTGATGGATGACTTTCTCGTAGATTAATATCTAAAGTCGGTTCATTTAATGGAATAGTTATTTTGTTATGTAAAGTTTCTGTATGGTGCCTACATCAGATCTTATACTAGCTTGCAAGTTTCTTTGTAGGCTATTCCAAAATGCCTCTTGCATCAATAATCTACTTTCCCCTTATTAACTTGATCAATTTATGTTCCGAAAGAAATCTAGTTATTGTGTAGAATATATATATATATATATATATATATATA
>CABFPE010000066.1:0-17706 GCA_900660155.1 Hofstenia miamia | reverse complement strand
TATATATATATATATATATATATATATGATTAATTTTTACGTTTCCAGCACTAACTAGTTTTTAAAGCTCTTAGTTTAGAGATATATGAGAAATTGTTTTGCAAAACATCGATGTTTAAATTGGCTTGCACAACTAAAGCACAAGTAAAAGTTTATACTCTCATACTAAATGAATACATTGTGCAAAATGAAGAAAAAAAGCTCAACGTATTTTTCTTCGAAATTGGTTATATTAGGTTGACATGGAATGCTTTAGGCTAATGTTTTTTATTAAAATCGTTCTTTATATTTTAGAAAGTAACGCTTTTGATTGGTGCTCCACTTCACATTTCAAGTCTATTAGAAAATCTGAAGTCCCAGAATAGATCGACCATTGAAATTCGCAAAGCCATCACCGATTTAATTCAAGAAGAAATGTTGAAATTGAAAGCACAAGCAGAACTACTTCATACTACCTCTCATTGTTGATTGTAGCGTTCTTAGAATTATAATGCACATTTTTAGCATTATTTTGCTTAAGGTAATTTTGATTGAAAAATCAAATTACTCTTTAGTCTTCATTTAGAGTGGAGTAAAATATATTTGTTTTCAGACACGTGAAATCCTGAGTATTTTGCTATAAATAGAATATAAATAGTTGATAGTGCTTAAGTATTTCCCATCCACTGGGTAAATGAGCATTGCAAATCGGAATTCTTTGAATTCGTTGTTAACTTTAATTTTCGTGAACCCTAGAGTTGATTTTTTTCCGATTTGCGTTTTTTGAACAACTGTTATATTTCAAAATACGTAAGCTTTATTGCAATACGTGTCCAATATTTACCAATAATTAGTCGTACCGTGCAACATAAATTTTATCAATACAGTTCTTTTAAATTAAATATAATATATTTTGTCCGACGTATTGTTGCAATATGTATTATAAAAATTTGTTGCTGTTGTTCATTCATATACCTTTGCTCTGATAAACAAAAATTTATTTTGAATTGTTTTTATGGCGCAATCAATTTGCATTTTCGTATAACATTTTTGTAAGCATGCATGGATGAAATTTAGAGTACTTTGTTTGTTTTAAAAAAATTGTCAAAGCAAATCAATGCTTTCCAGTTCTTGTTTAAGTCTATCTAACATTTTTAGCATTATATTTGATGTATTCTTCCATTTTTATATTTGATATTCCAAGCGAAATCATACCACCATCGTCAATTACTTTATAACTAGATTTAGTGAAATCTTCAGTGTATACAAAATCTGTAATAAATTCCAAAGATTTTTTACAGTTAATTACTTCTAACGATTCAATAAAATTTTGATATTTGCGTTCTTTTCAAGAAAGATGTTTCCCTGTTCTGCAATGAATCTTTGAATGTCTGTGTGAACAAAAAGCAATAAAATTTCTTCATTATTTGATTGCTGAAATCGATGTCAATTGGTAACATTTTGACTACCTTTACACATAAAGGGGGTGCCACATTATTAGTCTTTTGACTATAGTAAAAAAACTTTTTTGACTATAGTCAAAAGACTAACCGTGTGGCACTCCCCTGAAGAAAACTTCACTGACTAATATTTCACATCAAATTTCATTTTAAATATTGGAAAAAGTTCCAACCTTTTTAAAAATTTCTGAATCAATGGCTTATGAATATTGCAGAAATCTCTTTGGATTAATAGAAAGTTTCTCAAGTTCGGAACTATTATTGCTACATAACTTTTACTAGAATTTTTACAAAATGGGATGTATAGGTGAAAGATAATATATCATCTCTTCTCTAAATGTCAGAAATAGAAACAATGGTGGCGTAGTATAACTTTGTCCAAACTAAGGAGCTCTGAATAACAGGTGACACAGAAATATTTTAGAAAATATATGTACCCTCTACTAAAAGTATTGAACAATCTTGTGTAGAAGAGTAAGTAATAGTCGTTCATATTCTTCATTTTCAGTTGCCAATGACTGAAAAACTTTTTTAACAAATTTAGTAAAAGTGAAATGCACATGCATTGTATTGATCGTATCGAGGCTAACTTTTTATCTATTGAGTTTATCCCTTTGGTCTATCTTCAGTATGTTCTTGATTTAAAGCTTCTCAGCTCAGGTACACCTGGATTTAATGAGAGCATTGTCACAAAACGTTGGAATGACTTCAACAACAATCAGAAGCATCTCCCTAAATGTACAGAGTAAACTTTCTCCAAACACCAGTAACTACAATTTCAACCCATCATTACTAATTATTAAAATCTCAATAAAATAATTTACATCTGAATTTTTTTTTCTTTTTTTCCAAAATTCGCTTTTAACGTCATATTTCATTTTTGAAAGCTTTATCAGAGATTGTCAACCAAGTGTGTTGTTAAATCAAGAATGTACTGCGCTTATTTTTTGTTAATGTATGCTATAAGGCATGCATGTACATCAGAGATGGACACGGGCCGGGTCCAAGATTTAGGAAAGTACGGATAAAAAACGGGCAGAATAAAATGAATTGTAAAGAGCTTGTAAATATAATAATAATAATAATTACCTTATACAGGTAAATGGCAGAGTTGAAATTGTGCCCATTATTTAGACCCAAGCCTGGCCCATTTCAAAATACAAATTATTCGGCCCAAGCCCAGTCCAACCCAAATTATTTTCTTTTACGCCACTGATAGTGTCATTTGCCACATTGAGGCCCATAAGCACTGCACTATGAATTTTATTGAATAATTTGCATAATGTATTGATTAATACGTGCATATGCATTCCGCTTTAGTCCGTCAAAACTTCTGGAGCTTCACTAAAAAAATTGCCACGTTCTTACACGAATTTCATTTACAACGTTGTTGATTTCTTTTATTACAAAAATTTATGTAATGTTTTAAGGAAAAATATAATTTCCTGTACATCCAAGTAATTTGTCTCTTAAAATATAGGGCAATAAATATAGATATGTTTATATTTTGTTTATTATTGATATGTATGCTTGGAACAAGGTGCTAAGCGTGCTCAGCTAACCTAAGTATCAGAAGGTGAAAAATATTTGCATTTAGTCATTGTTAACAATGCTATTTTTTGAAGTAACCACCATTTGAAATATTGCAACCCCCTGCTTGAGTACTATGCTGTACGGTCAAGGTATCATATGCGTCACATTTCATAAGTTCTTCCGATAATAATTGTGTGCACCCCCAGGGTATGGGCGGGTAAAACCGTGTACTCGCGGGTAGTTGCGTACTCGTACATCACTAACTCTTAGTACCTTTATGTGTCGGAAGTGCTCACATTTTCTGCCATTGTTCCTTGAATGTTGCTCTTTCTTAACTTGTGAGGCTGTCAGATAAAGGAAACATTAGTATAAAAATATGTGTAACAAAGTGTTATATTTCCATATTACGAAAGTAGTGGTATTAAAATGTATTACTAAACTTCTGTGTTCCACTAAGTTTAAAATGGAGCATGTTGTTGAAAATTTTCTATTTGAAATCATTTCAAGTAACAGCTAAATTTAAAATTTTGTGCCACTGTATAAGCATATAATATTTTGAAAAATTTTAAAGGATATGTTTTGCAGATAAGCATATTTTTTATTTTTGAAAATAAATTAACTGATTTAAATTATAAAATCTATTTGAATATTAAAATTATGATTTTTTGAATTTTTTAAATCTGAATATCTTCCAAAACATGTGCAATGACTTTATTTTGGTATTAATAACTGTATCAATATTTACTATTTCATTGTATTTAATATTTTTCTTTGCTTTCTGTGTTCACTTATTAATATATGCTGCAGGCATTGGCATTTGCAAAAGTTATTCCCTGAACTAATAGAAATGAATTTTACATAAATACAAATTAATTTTCCTATTTTGGGGTTTCTATTAAGATAAATTATAACCTGATAAAAATTTTTCCATTCATACATAGCCAAGCTCAATTCCTTCCTCGATGTGTACCATAAAATGTTGAAGTATTATATTTTCTCAAAATGTGTCTCATTATAACAGTACCACAAATTTCTCCTTGTCATGTAAACATTAATTAGAGTTAAATCAATTTTCTTTGATAGTGTACGTGTGGAAATAGGGCATAAAGGTTAATCGCATTGTTTATCCTCTTAATCTGAGATTTTGCATGCAACATATTTAGGGATCAGATTTGCGTTTCTTTAATCTGTTTTAACGTCATGTTTTTATTATTAATATAGTTTCAAAATGACAAATTCGCATATAAGTTGTGATGCTTAAAATGATTATTTTGACTATAAAGGACATTATGAATCTTAATTTTCAAATGTTTTAGTGACCATGTAAGTCGTCTAGGGAATGAACGGAGCTGTTCTTTATGATGCAGACAACTTCCGAATGAGAGCAATATGTGCCTGCTTCAATCAAGATAATCAGGTAAGTACTTTTTTTATTTGTTTTTATGCTTAATCAATCTTATGCTCACATCAATTTTACATGTGCTTCCGTAAATTGATATTTTCCCATTTCATTAGCCAATGCTTATGTTTTCTTAATTGCTTTGCATTTCCATCTGGTAAATTCTGCAATTTTGAAATTTTATATTAGGTTGTCTGTTATTTATATTTTAGTTACTTTTGGTAACAACACGTAAGGGAGACTTTCATTGTTTACCAGGAGGTGGTGTTGAAATTGGTGAAAATCCCGAAGCTACTGCCAAACGTGAGCTATTCGAAGAAGCTGGAGTTCATGCTCATTTATTTCAATGTGTTGGCTTGACTCAGGTCTGAAATCTTGATTATTCAGCAATCAGTTGCTTAATATATATTTGCTTACAAAATGTTTTTTTTAAAAATCAATGTGTTATAAGTGACGTATTAGCTAGGGTAGGAGCTGCAACAAGCAAAGATAATGATGTACGGGCATGTTTGAAATGCATTATTGATTTATAAGAATTTTCTATCCATCTGTTCTATGTGTATTTCTATGTACTGTAGAACTGTAGATGAGTCAAGATGTTGATCCAGCCCAACCCAAAATTCAGCTAATGAAATTTGACTTAACCCTACCAGAGTTCTATTTTAATCTGACTACCATAATCCAAACTTATTGGAAATTTGACCCAAATATGTCCCAAACTCTAAAGGATTGTTCTTTTTTTGGGTTAACCCAATCCATTAATAGTCCAGTTTTATTTTATATGTACTTCATAAACCACTAACATCCATGTAGATTTAGGACAGAAATTACAAACCAGCACATAAAATACTACACTAAGTCACATAAAATTAGTTCTCTTAATCAATATCAGAGAGTTCAATTTCACTGCCATCTGATAAAGCCTGAAAACAGGTCGATCCGTGATCGAGTTAGGTTGGGTCAACCATTATCCAAGTCATCTCAACGCTTCTTCTTAGCATGTTGGGCCAAGACTCACCATTCAGAATGTACATTCATTAAAATTGATTGCATATATTTTACTTTAAATGATCAGATCCTACATTAACCTTATTTCAATTGAATCATATTGAATGTGATACAAAATAATTATGAAAAAACTTTTTTATCATAATAACCGGGTCGGGTCGAGTTGGGTCTCAAATTGTTTGGACCAGGTAGGGTAGAATCCAGAAAAGTTGACCCGTTTTCTTTTCCAAGCTTACTTCTGAAAATATCGTGCATATGTACATTATATCGTAATTTCGGAAGCTTAAGTTCCTACCCTAAAAATGGTCCTTTTTATTTGAATTCATTTAAAGTAGCTAGTGGGGAATGAAAAATGGAAATTTATGAAAATTTCATTTTTGGGATTTTTACATTTCTAATTAATTTAACGTATTTAGTCAAAGTACTACTTTTTAATCATGTCTAGATGAAAAATGATAATTAATTTGAATTTTCGTGTCAACAAAATTTCAAAAAGGAAGTTATCAAAAAATCTGTAAAAATTCGTCTAAAACACTAATTTGATAAAAATATTTGACAATTTGCACATCAGAAATGATGAACTGCAATGTGCTCCATCTGGGGTGTAATATTTAAACCAATCAATAGGATTTCTCATCAAGCTTTGCAAAAACCATTTATTGAACCTCTTGGATAAAATCATCGATTTTGTCAAAACTTGATTTTATGCTAGCACTCAAGCTAAAGTCTATTTAAATATCTCTATAATTTTTTATTTTGATTGTCATCCTTATTTCATTTCCTTGGCACAAGGATTGACCTGTGATGTTTTTTATTAGAAGTTATAGCCTATCAGAATGTACAATTTCTTTACTTTAGGATTCTCTTAGTAAGTCGAGAAGTTTTATGTTTACTGCTAAACTTCAACAATTGGAAGACGTTTGGATAGAATCAAATTGTATGCATTTCTTCATTATTTTGCTTTGTTTGTTAATATACAAATTAATATTATAATTATATATATTTATTAAAAAATTAATTCAGTTTTTCAAATTTAATTCGTATAAAATGTTGCAATGTCATACACCTGGGATTTGATGTACGGAATTTCAGATAGACTTTACGAATAAATTACCTGAAAATTAGGTTTTTTGTGAATTCAATTTTTTTGAAAAAATCAATACACCTCGAATACCCGCCGATTTTTTGCCATTTCAACCAGGTAAGATAGCATAAATGTATGATCTCATTTATCCGCAAGCTTCACTTGCCGTAAAAAAAATAGATCCCCAACTGCGAGGGATGATCAATGATTGACTTTAATGCACGAATCGAGTATAACTTTGTGTGAAAAGAATGTGAAATTTGACAATAATCGTTTATTCCCTTCTGTTAAATCGAAATTTAATTTATCTACTTTTACGGTACCACAGTCAAATGGGGAGCCCTGTCTCCATTGAATTTTTCACCCGGCTTTGAGTGGCATCAGAGCGGCTCACCTTTAATAGGATAGGAACACGGGTACCCCACTGCCACTCACCTCTTGTTCAGATCGGGGCAAAATATATACTGTTGTATACATGTAAATTGGACACACAACGGAGTTGAATTATCAAAACGGGGTGAAATTTTTTTAAATAATTTGTAAATTGCCTTAAAAAATATAGTTTCATTGTATTAAGGCATTCATTATTATTAATAGAAAATCTCCCCAATCACCGATAAATCGCAGAAAGTACATTTTTGCGCTTGTTGCAATGGCAATGTAGAGACTAGTTTATTGACATTAGTTGTCGATCTCATTAGCAGAAAAATTTATAAATACTACTTGAATTTAATTGGTTTACAATACCATTATCATTGCATGACTGGAATTACGATGAAAGAAGGTTCTCCAGCAACATTTAAGAGGTTCTTTTGGAAAGACAATTATATGGATCATATGATATTCCTACTCGATCAATTGAAAATACCGGAGTCGCCTAATAATTCAGATTAGACTACCAATCTCCATTAAATTATACTCTTAGATCCAGGAAACAATGGTGGAATCATTTAGCCTTAAATTTAAATTGTGGATTGGTAAATGCAATTAAAGATTTAAAAAATATACTCAAGATGCTATTCAAAGCTACATTAATTGTGCTTGAATGTTTGCAATAATTAAGATTTCAAATTAACCTTTCCGCATTAAAGCAAATATAGCATTCTTTAGATTCTTTCGCGAATTTAGAAACTTCACATTGATGAAACTAGTGAACATATTTTGATTAATTATTGAGTGAATATATAAGCATGGAAGAAGTACACTAGTTATTGCAAATCCCGAATAGATATGGGACGAATTGTTATCTGCAAATTGAGAGTAACAGCGGAGCGCACGTGTTCCTATTTAATTTTTCTCAGTGCTAGAACAAAGTTGAATAGCAGCGGGGTGAATGGTCCCATTAGAGGTGAGTCGTCCGCTGCCACTCAAAGTAGGACGAAAAATGTAATATGAATGCAGATTTCATCCAGGTAGGCGACGAATAGCAGGCCGACTCAACTCTAATGGGAATAGGGCCTTTGTCATCTACTTTCAAGCTGTTCAGTGTCGTTGTTTTTGCAAAATACGTTTGCTAGAAAGTAATCTTTAAGGATGCAACCGTATCACGAATGATAAGCTGATAAACTGGCGTCCACGTGAAACTGTGAATCAATCCCAAACATTTAAATAAAATGGTTATAACGCTGAAAAAAGAATTTTCATGTTTAAATATATTGCAGTTTGAAACTCTACACTGTCCCTTTTTGCTATGTTATTGTCTTTATGCACAATCTCGCTGCAGTTCACTTATCTATAGATTTAATCTGAAGTAGGAAATAGATCTTTTCCCTCAGTTGGTGAACCACTTTTTTAATGATTTTTTATGATAATGGACCCAATGACTAGTAATATGCGGATAGAGCTTTCTTAATGTCAGATCCGCTCTTCAAAAATACTCTTGTCCGGAACCGAAATTTTTACACGTACCCGAGAATGAAGTATTCTTTTGTATGGCAATCGAATGCCAGAAGTTAAGAAATATATAGGATAAATTGGGGTATTATGGACACCTTAAGCAAAAACTCAAATGATTTACATATAAGCAGACTTACATCGCATTCTCTTTGGTAATAACTATCTGCAATAATTCGACTATAAATTTCACTCACTGGTTGCTTTCAAAAATTTAGATATATTTTAAAAACCGTCCTTTTATAATTGACAGAGGTGGCCATATTCCCCGCATGCTTGTGAAATGTGGACATAGATGTCCATTAAGGTTATGAATTAATTTTTTTGCCTGGGTTGGGAAATGCTGAGCTTTTAGATATAAATACAGACCAGTCATAATTATTTTGCTCAATTATAAAATAAATTCTCCGCAAACGCAAAATAAATTTTCAAAATTTGTCAAAAATGACAAAATTTTGACATTTTCACTAAAAAAGTAATTTCATTTACTGAAATTGAAGAAATACGAAGTATAGATAAAGATACGTATAACTATTTTGTTCAAACATAAAAAAATCCCGCGCGAACTCAGATAAAATTACTGAAATGACGAAAATGAAAACAATCAGCAAAAAATTATTTTATTTGTAAAACTGCGAACTTGCTTAAACTCTAATGGTTATTTCAGAACTCGTTCGTCGCAATAAATTTCAGAGTTATATTAGTTCTGTTTGCAGATGTAGTACAGTTCTTCAATCAATTCGATACCTCTTTCTGCGATGATGTTGATTCGTGGGATGTCCAACACAAAACCATCCTGCCTTCAATATGTTTTGAGACACCTAAGAGCTTTTAGGACACTAAAAAAATTAGCTATCATAATTTTGCACATAAAGATGACTTTATTTTAATTCATATGAGCCTTAAACAACATTTGGTATATGTCTTCTCCAAATTTCTGATTAGAAAACCATCTTCTTGCCAGGCATTGGCAATAAACCAACATGCACTCTCGAGAGACTCTCTCCACTTTGGCATCAAAAAATAGGCAATGAGTGCATAGAATTCCATCTGGCATTGTGAAGAGATGGGAGTTTCTGCCACTTGAATGGAAATAATTCAACTTCCTGTAAAAATACATTTAAATTATTTGTGTTAATTTTTTTGTACAGAATACTTTACCTTTATACCTTTAAGATGTGGTATGCACTACAAAACTCAAACAGAAACGTGAAATCGTCTCGCAAGCCTGGCTTAGGGCCAACTTCATCCTCGATGTCTGACATGTAGTTTCCTCAAGTTCTCATAATCTTTCTGTATCTCATTTGACGAATTGATAGCTCAGGGTTGATATGGTTGAAGAAGTCCGCACATAACCTGCAAAACATTCTTCAACAAACTGTCTAAGATGTGATGCTGACAGCCGATATACTGTGGTTTCGTCAAGCCCTTAGAGACCATTTCCTGTTTAAATTTGACAACGATTCCCATGAGGCAACCACTGTTGACAGCTGTGGTTTGACTGATTATCATTTGCAGACTATCCCATGCATCAAATTCATCAAATATGCTCTTGATCTCATTGAAGATGTTTGGATGAACCACTCTCACATTTTATAACTCCTAACTTGATACTTCTTGTTAGACTTTGAAGACAGATCACCTGATACTCGTGGTTGTCAATTTTCTTGCCATCAAAATGTAAGCAAAAGTTGGACTTCTCTTGTAGAATACTTTGTATTTGCAACTTTACCTTTTTTCTTCTTTATTATATTGAAAATATATTAATAAAGAATCTAGCTATTTTAGACTGGGTTGGTGTTTGAATACTGATTCGATTCTCTGACATAGTGGAGCAAACAACAAAAGCCTTATTTGTTGATAGACACTTTTTGGTTACCAAACGTGTTGCATGTTTTGTTGATGAATGAAATTTCTTTTGTCTGGTAGCATTGTCATCATCACTGCGGCTGACTCTGAGCTCTCTGAATAGTGTTTCGCATGTCTCCTTAATGACCTCACGTGTCCTATGTCATTCTTCATTTGGATGAATGGATGGCGGACTTTGTCGCGCGTTTGCTTGTCTCTTGGAATCAATTTGTAACTGGTAGGGCTTCTTGTCCTCCTCACAGAGCCAGACGTCATCTATTTTTGTTATATCAAATATGTCTCAATTTACGCTTCAAACGATTGTTGTTCTCTTTCTATTTTTCTCACATGAGTGAAAACTCATATTGGTCCATTGACTTTGTAATTCATCATCCAACATATCTATTCTGAATTTTTTCTCCATTTTCTTATTCAAAATTTTGTATGCGTCAAAGTGATCATGCACTTCTTTCTTTTATAGAAGGTGTACATAAGTGCTAAGAGTTTCAACCATCTTATGATCTCTTCACTATGACATATTAGATGTACCAGGCAGATTTTCTGTCCATGAGGCTGAACATTTCTTAATGACGTTTTCAGAAACGTGAGCCATTCTCTCTAAGTAGCTAACAGGAAGTCAGTGCCTGAGAACACTAAAAGGCGAAAATTTTTGCGTGGGAGAATTGTGTTCAAACTAACCTAAATAATAATATTTTTGAAATAATAACTTAAAAGTTCACCATTTGGTACCCCGGGACATGAAAAATTTTGAAAGTTTTTTAGAGTCATAAATCTAGTGTCCATATTGTACACATATCCCTTTTAGCCATAACTTTTCAAATAGGCGAACATATCATTGAACGCACTAATTCTGTCAAACTATTAGGCGTTGAACTTCAATCAGATTTAAAGTTGAACCGCAATATCAACTACATTGTAAAGAAAGCTTCCAAGAGACTACATTTCTTACGTTTGAGCATTTATAACGGCTCTCGCCTCGCGTTTCCTTTACTTTATTCACTTCCACTCGGCCAGTTCTTGAGTACTGCGCCTCGTTGTGGCATCATCAGCTTACAAGTAAGCAATCGTCTAAGATAGAAAATGTGCAGAATTGATCCTTTCCAATTATGTTGCCACATCTCAAGTATTATTATGTGCTGGCATATTTTGGTGCCAATTCCTTATACAACTGTCGCGAATCTATATGTGTCAAATTATGGCTTAGTATACAATCGTCTACTCATCCACCTCACCATCTCCTACCTGATACACGTCCGGCTTTGTCGTTTCTACGCACACAACGCTCTTATGACACCTTCTGTCGCATGAAAAGGCTGGCTCTTTCTTCTACGCTCATGTTAGGAATGCTTGAAGTCATTTTTGAATGTAGCATTGTAAATTGTTTAATCGATTACTTGAGTTTGGATTATTTACTATTATTTTGACCTTTTGATCACTGGCAGTTATTTAGAGTATATATCATCTATCATATTGATGTTACGCGATGACTATAATTACGAGATGTGTTCAAAATGAAATTCACATTTCAAAAATGTAATTTTTTTAGAACAATGTTTTCAAATATTAATTAAATCTTTGCTACCGCGGCCTGCCCAATAGACCCGTTTCTAAACAATTATTTATTCATTATTATCAATGCATTTGTCACACAAAAATGCATCAAATGGCCCCTCATTGCTACTGCAAAGTTCATGTAACCAGTCACCGCAACCAGTACGGCAGTTCCAGACATCCCTCCGCCGTGTAGAGACCTATTCCCCATAGCATACTCCACAACCACAAACATCTCCATTGGGAGGATGATGCCTTTTTTGCCGATATATGCGAATTCTACTGTACATGTTGCAACCTTACATCTATAATCTCAACATACTACACATTCAGTAAGCACCAGTCTTGTTCTCATTGTGAAGGAACAAAATGAGATTTATTTTTTTCTGTCTCTGAAATGCTTGCTGCAATATATTTATCTGGATGGCAATACAAATTCACATTCTTGGTTTCTTACATCGGGAAGTCACACTAAGGAGAGAATTTGCTTTATTGGCATAATGCTAATGCCTTGAATAAAAAAACGAAAGCTTTTCAAATCTACCCTTTAATAAACTTGTTCTGTCATAATCCTCCCACCATATGTTTGCCATTTTAGCATTTGCAAGTATATAGCTTGTAATAATTCGTACAATCACTTGAATCACAACCCATGTCTGATATAGTTTCTATGGAATTTATGTGTTTATATTCTGTGTTATTGAAATTGTATAGATTTGTAAGAATTTCATTCAGAACTTGCTGAAGCAGTCGATTCAGATGACATTTTCGTCAATGTCATGAGCTAGAGGCTTACCGCGTTCATCTTATGTCTTTATCATGGGGAAGCTCATCTCTAATATTGCAAAGAAATGCACTGCTTGTAGGAAAACATGCCTACGCTACATTTCTACGTTGGGTAATGTATGCAAATGAATTACACTATGAACAATAAAAATTGGAATTAAATCCTACCTTGAATCCTATGCTGGTCAATGTGATCGCAATGGGCATTCAAAGGTGATTTGTTTTTTTAATTCTTCCACAACGATTAATTTTTTTTATTTAATTAGAAAGATAAATTTGACAGCTCCGAGCATTCTAGAGTTAAACACAAACATAATTTAGTTATTATAATTTATTGAGTTCCATACTTATGTTTTAATTAAGTTCAATATTCGCATGTCTTACAGTAACCTATTTAGTTCGCAAAAGGTTTTGGTCCGATTTAAGTATGATACCTCAACCATTAATAAAAACTCGTCAAAAGGGTGTCTTTGCCTTATTGCGTCGTTTTCTGAAGACTTCAGCTTCTCCATCGCCTCATCTACCTTTGTTTGACATAACAAACGATGATGTTGACCCAATATTGGTGAATCTCTACCCAAATTATACCGACATGCACGTTCATGCACTTGAACTTCCACCCAAATACAAACCTCCTTTTTAATTTTTATAAAGAAAATCACTTGCGTATATTCAAGGATCTATCGTATTCCTATTTAAAATTCATTTGATTTACATTATGTTCAAGTGAATTTTTTTTAAGTTTTTCAACCAATCTGCAGGTGATTCAATTTATAGAATAAATGGGATTTGTTTTTTGGGTTATAACTTTAATTTTGTAGCACATTTAATATGAAGTGTGATTTTTACAGTAGTATATAATATTAGTTAAACAATTACAATAATCCTATTTTTGTAATACTGGTTAAGCAACGGCATTGATAACAAAATGATTTATACCTACATTAATGCATTCGTTTATTACACACTTGCTATTAGTTCGTTAATAGGGTTATCAATATGGCAAAATTTTGATCCCACTCCAACTCAATATTCCACATGGAATCCAATGGTACTCCACAGATCCCCTTCTGCCAAAATATACATTTTATATCTATATATATTTTTAATGACAACACATATTGATGAAATGGGTTTTGCACATTTTATTTACTCCGGAAAAAATGCCCAGTAATTTTTGAGCTATGAGCCAAACAAATAACGAAATTTTAGAAAAAACATTTCATTTAGGGAATTCATGAAAAGTTTATAAAACCGGGAAATGCAAACAGATTTAATAGTATGGTCGAGGTCGATTGGCGTAAAACATTTTCTAATCACAAAGATTGATTGAACTATGGCATTAGAAAAATGGCCTACTTTGCAAAAAATATCAATTTTCATACTTGATTAAACCAAGAAAATAGTAACAATTACCAAGTGACTCTAACTGAAAACAGGAAATATTTGACTTTGTACGCTAGTTGCTCCAATTATGCATGCAAAATGCTGTAACAAATATTTTTTCTCTACATATTACTAGCAGTTTAGCTTCAGAAACAAAATATTTGTAATACGTTCAGTTCAGAAAGCTCCCTATGCCAAAATAAACAATTAAATAATCGTTTGATTCAATTATTGGTTGAAGATAAGCATTTAGTTAGAAATTTCAAAATTATTAACAAAATTATTTAAATTTAATGTACATATACATGTATTAGCTTTACAAACTTAAGAACAAATAATGCAACTTTCTTCATATGAGCTTAGTTATCACTGTAAATGTTTGTTTCTTGGTTACATGTATAAACTACATATAAAAAAGTGTTTTTCACTTATTCCTGAATGGCATATTTTTTTTGCAATCATGTTTTTCAACTTCTTAAATATTGTATATATTTTTTCACATATTATACTGTAGTCCAATTTGTTCTGCAGTGATATTAGTAGTAAATGACTGAGTGAAGGAGGCACCACAGAACAGCTATTGTAGCATAATCTTCAACAAATAGATTCGATTTAACAAAAAATCAAAAGAAAAAGAATAACCTAAAACTCAAACAAGAAACTCGAATCATTTTATTAGAAATTAGCTTCCAAAACGCATGTGGACATTAAGCTCCGCATTGATTTTAGCTTAATAATGTTATCCAGATTATTCAGAACATTGTAAACTGATATATCCATAATAGTAATGCATTAATTCATCCTTCCAAAATTACTCGTGTTTCCATGTTGAACACCATTCTAAGGATGTAGTGTTTTTATTTTGAAAACACCCGACTCTGAGGCACATTGGCAAAAGTTAATGTCTTTATCTAAGAAGGTACTGAAATTACCCGAGCGTTCCGGAAAAAATAAAGCAAATTTCACTAAAATTTTGAATAAAAGAATAAAGAATTTCACCTTAATGAAACTTTAAACAAACATAAGCCAAAGTAATCAAAAAATATTTGGCAAAATCGACTGATTTCAAACAAATTTGAAAGTGGTGATATTAAAAGGGTTGTTCGTATTATTAGTAGTGATGATTCTGTTGCTGAGTGCCACATGGATGTTTACAACAAGCTCCTCAGTAAGCACCCTTAAAAAAATTCAGTTAGGGTTTTTAAAAATTTAGAAACTTCTGCAGAAATAAATTTTGGGCAGTTAAAAATTTTATTAACTCTTTTCCTCCTGGTTCTGCAGGTGGCCCTGACGGCTTGAGGCCCCAAATTTTGAAAGATCTTATCCACGAAAAAAATGGCGAAGTAGCCTCGATTTTGATACAAAAACTGATTTTGTAAATATTATTCTTCATGGTAATGTGCCTGTTTGTGTGCGACCAGTGTTTTTTGGTGCTAATTTAACTTCTTTGAATAAAAAGGACGGAGGAGTTCGACCTATTGCCGTGGGAAACACTTTCAGACGGCTAGCGTCTAAATGTAAGTGAAACCGAAATAAAGGATTTAGTTATCCTTGGGGCACCAATTGGAGACAAAGCTGTTGAGAATTGTTTATCAGAGAACCTTAATACTTTCTCAAATATGGCTAAAAATTTGGAAAAAATTGACACACATTATGCTTTTCTTCTTTTAAAAAATTGTTTGCATGTGCCTAAGATGAACTATTTTTTGAGGACTGCTCCTTGTTTTCTTAAAAAGGAAATTTTAATTAAATTTGATCAATGTCTAATTGAATGTTTGAAAAAGACATGCAACATTGGGTTAAATTCTCTCGCCTCCATGCAAATACAGCTACCCGTACGTCTTAGTGGAATGGGTATCCCCTCCGTTGTAAATATTGCCCCTTCAGCTTATTTAGCGTCTGTGACTGGATCTTTCAANTACATTCAACATAGTGAATACATATTTCAGATGACCTAAAGAATTAGCTTTAATCCGAATTTAGTTTTCTTTCTTAAAACGATTTAATTGTTTGAGGTAACATACAATCAGTTTAATTATGAAGACAGCAATAGTGTTTTGAATCATTTAAGAAACACCTCCCAATAAACAATAAAACGTTTTATATTTATACCCGTCTTATAATGGTATAACACGCTATAAGACGTCGTAAGGTACGTCTTCTAAACCATTTCTAAACGTCTTAAAGACTTCTTCTATACCTGACATAGATGCGATTTCTGAACGTCTTCTAAACCATTATAAGACGTCTACTAAACGTTTTATTGTTTATTGGGCTTTAGCCTTTTATTAGCGTCTGTTGTGCGAATGTCAAAAGAATCTTCAGAAATATGGATATTAAAATATGTACGAACCCCATTGCCAAGCTAGCTTGATGTAAATTTGTTATGCTGGTAGTGGATAATTTAAATTGATGATTGTTCTCAGGTGCGAATTCTAATGTATTTTATTTGTATGATATAATAAAAAATTCTTTAACAGTATATGCAAACTTGTAGGAGCATAATAAAATATTAATAATGAATATTAATAAAACAATGAATTCCTTAAAGTATTTGCAAATGGCAGTACGCAGATTTCGAACATATATTGTTGCAAATAACTGAAATTGTTTCTTATACAAAACTTTTCACGTCATTGTCAGTGAACAGTAAAAGATTTATTCTGCTGTAATCTGGCAAAACACAGTAATTCAGTGAGAAATAAAGCAGAATTTCTGTGTTTGACTGGTTTTTTCAAGTGCAAATATAAGATGCTGAGTTCTGCCAACCACAAATAAACACCATTAGTGGGCCAACCTGAAAAAAATATGAATGCCACATGATGTAAAATTAGTAAAGCATTAGATTTTCATTAAAAAGTCAATTTTGAGAATTTAGTGAATTACTGTGTTTTGCCAGATGACAGCAGTATTAACATGTTGGATCAAAAAGTTCTTGTTGAGAAAATATCAAATAAATTTGTCCATCATAATATTCAATTGAGTGAAAAAGTTATTATCAAAGAGTTTATAGATTCTCTGTTCGAGAAACATTAATTAATGTTGAACAGCAATGTTCTAGGGTAGGGTCCGTCCATGCCCGTGCCCGGTTCTTAGCCCGTACATATAAAAATAAATCGGTAGGCTTGTCCGTGCCGTATCCTAAGCCCGTTATGCCCGTAACTTAATATTATTCAAATATAATAGCTTGAAGCAACAAGAAAACCTTCAAGTGTACTATTGTACATGCATACTTAAACTGTCAAACAAGGATCAATGAAGTAACAGCAAAAAACCAAATTAACACTTTTTGGTAACATTTCCAAGAAGTTCAATTTTCAACTATAAAGTCATAGTTTAAGTTCCTTTTCCGTATATTTATCAACAAGTGTTATCAATTCATTGACAAATCTCACATCAAACCTCATAACGATAATGAACAACACATCAAACCTCATATCAAATTTTAAAAAAAGTTTGTAAATGGGTAAAGAAAGTTGGTTAAAGTGAGTAGTATATATATAAGCGTAGGAGATCTCACTTTTTTCTGATTGGTCGAGAGGTCGAGCGTAGGAGATCCCACTTTTTTCTGATTTTAGATACATCAGCTTACTTTAATGATATTTGTTTCTCAAAATTCTTAGTGACCTGTCTTCCTAAATCAATTTCTTTTTATGATAGTTGAAAAATAATTTCTTATTTTTTAGATATTTATTTTCTTATTTAAAAACCTTTTTGAATTAAAAATGATATTGGGTAAACGTCCCCTAATTTGGGAA
>CABFPE010000065.1:1956098-1972171 GCA_900660155.1 Hofstenia miamia | reverse complement strand
AGGAGGGCATTTGAATGGTGACCTCTGATCCGCCATTTTCTTCAGGATCCGATTTCTTGTCCTTTTTGATACTTCTGTAACACCTGCGTTGTCAAAAATCGTCTTGCTAGTGCTATGAGGGTTCTGTGATAAAGATCTTTTAATTTTCCTCAAATCCCTGCTTGTGGTTACACTTGGCCGCCCCTTTTTATGTTTCTTTCTTTCAACCTTACCGTCATTGACAAATCTCTTCACAGTTCGGTGATCTCGTTTGAAAATTTTTGAAATTTCCAATGTAGACTTGTTATCTGCAAGAAGTGTAACAATTTCCTCTCTTTCTTTTGCCATTAGCATCTGTCCTTTGGCCATAATTGTTATTTTTTAATAATTTGCAAACACTTATGGCTCACCTTAAAATGTAAAAATCTGAAACAAACGAAAATTAATGAAAGTTTTTATATTCAAAGTACCTAATAATGACCTGTAATTGTTTATCATGTATGAAGAACCATTATATTTAACATATTACTAGAAATTTAGAAAAATATTGGGCAAACACTCTCTTGCAAACACTTTTGGCAAGCAGTGTACTTTCAACTACTTCGACGTCAAACCCAGGCAAACTCTGGAAAGACGGGCTAAATTTGCTTGGGAACGGCCCGTTGTTTTAGAAGGGCAGCCTGGTTTTTCTAATGGCCCAATTTTATCGGTTTTCTTTAAATGTGAAATTGAAGTACTGTTTGCTTTGATAATTGAAGAAATTCGCAAAGTTTTTTCTGTGCAATTTTTCCAGGAATTTCGAAATTATTATTTTTCGTATTTTGAAGGAAATAGTTCTACCAGGCACTCTGCGTTAACAATGATATAAGTGCTCAGCAATTGTCAGAAATGTTGAACTTAGACCTAAACTCTAACAGGTACTTTCTGAAATTAAGCATTCAAACTTTCAAAGTACCAGTAACAACAAAAAGAACAACGTTAATGTGAAAAACATTAGTCTGAACTATTATGCACAAGGCTCTACTAGTACTACTACCACTACTCCTGCTGCTTGTATAGAGGAATTGTACAGCCTAATTTATAAAAAATAAGAAAAAATAATATTGCAATAAAGTTTTCGAATTGTGCCTATAGTTCTAAACTAGGTTATTCACTTGTTGTACAAAGAAAGATTTTTATCCCTAACGATCCCAAGTATTTTCACTTAATGACGAATTTTCACATCAGCACCCACAGTGTTTATTACAACGTTGGAATACTTATTGTTTATAATTAAGCATTTAGCCTTATCAAGGTAAGATAAGATAAGATATTCTTTATCTGCATGAAAATGGATTATGTTTCACAAAAAGGTGAAAATACGACCAGCTCTTTAAAGTGATGAAGAATTATTAAAAATTACGATAAGATTGATTCAATATCATCATCATCAGCAAAAAATTGTTAGTTAAGAACAATGCAAATGATCAAGGCAATGCAATTATTTATTGCAGTTTTCGGAACTATATATTAACTATTTGAGAAGTTTCTGTATAAAATTTTTGCGAATACCCTTATAAGAAAGTTGTTTAGTTTATTTCAGGTAAATAAAGGGCATACGAAATCTCTACGCACATTTACTTAATTTGCATAAATAGGAATACAGATAAAAACCAATGTCTTCAGCAACTTGTTTTATATATTGGCATAATAATAATAGATAAAATGTGTTTACCTAATTAGATAACAGGCTTAATGACGTCAGTTTTGGATGCTCTCTTATTACCTACACATGTATGCAATAGAAAAAGTAGAAATTGTATTTTGTACTAAATTTAACAATGCAAATATTGGTCACAGCACAAAAGTGCGTCTAAAGCATACATGCACGCTAAAATATATATAAACAATTTACTAATAACATTTTAATTTCATTTAAAATATGACATTCAAATTCTTTTTAGTACTATAGTCAGCGTTAATAAATTTAAAACCTCTCCACTTATATTCGAACAATTCAGGCCTATGTGATTGACAAAATTGTGTATTTTAGTTTTGAAGGTTTTTAGAGACTTGGTTTTCTTAATTTCCGTAATCAATTTATTCTATAGACGGATATAGGCATTAATGAAAGAATTTTGCATTTGATTTCTCTTCGACTCTGTTTGCCTTATAACTAATGTGAGTTTACTATGAAAAAGAGGAGTTTTAAAATTAGGGAAATTTGTTGATTTTTCGAAAATTTGTAAAATTTACATAAAGAATTTTTATAAAATATTGGCTCCGAAAAGTTTCCTTTTAATTCATCATAAGTTGATTATTTTTCTTTAAACAGCCTAATGTAATATTAATCAAAGTCAAACAATGTGTATCAATCCAAAGTTTGTTTTTAGTTGTTGTCATAATTGGGTTTTCATTTCCTAAAATTAATTTTTCTCGTAGTATTTATCAAAATGATAAATTTGCATATTTGAAAACATTGAATATTTCATTGGGAGTTAAAGCACTATAAACTGACGCCTAATTTCCATTTTATGCTTTTCTTTTAGTAACTATATTATTGTCATTTTCACTATTACTTTTTGTGATGAAATGTTGCTTAGAGACCTCAGTATGATGTCATGTTTACTCTGGTATGACACTACATGTTTACTGGTGCTTGTGCTGTAATTCTCTTATTGCTCATTTTATATTAGTAACGATCTGACTGCAAAGCTTATAAGAATAAAGCTAATTAATGCTTATTGTATTACTTAGTTGATATTCGGAATTTATCACACTTTTATCCATACTTTAAGTGAACTTAGTAGGCGAGTTGAATCACAGCAGAGTTATGATACAATGATCTGAGTGAGGAAATCTTGATTAAATGTATTTATAATTTAAACAGTGAGATGAACAAATACCAATCAAAGTTTCTCTTTGTGTAGCACATCTTGATGGGGCGTTCATATCAACTATTTTAAGGGTTTAAAGTTTGTAAAAAATTTAGTATTTTAGATTTATCTTTGCTGTCCTAGGAGTTAAGGTACCAGTCTCCCATAATACGAGACCCATTCATTTTCAACCTAGATTTCAGTGAGTTGTTGAGTCGAATACATTATTATTGGAAATAAATATACTTATAAAGAACTGTTTCTTATAAGATGCTTGAGTTTCATTGACGTTAAAATCAGCCTACACTTTATCTAAGAACTTAATAATAATAATAATAATAATCAGATATAATTGATTACCATCTAAATGATATTCAACATGCATCATTATATTGAATCTTGCACTTTGCATTTTGTTCTTGAAGAAAAAATTCATAATACTTAGCTTACACATTATTGATTGGACGACTTTATTCAGTGTCACTATATGCACTCTAAACTGCCCGCAATGGTCATTTGATTTAAACAGCAGTTACCCAACTTCATAATATTGTTATTGACACAACTTTTAAAAAATACCTCTTTATTTAAATTCAACAATACATTCCTTTAAAGCCCAGCATTTATATTTACAGAAATTTTGAGCATGACAAATTCTCACCTTGGGAGATTCGATGAATTTTCTCAGGGAATTCAGACTTGTTCATGAAATTCTTACATTGAATGAAAGTAGAAAGGTTAATAGGATGATAAATGGCAAAGTAACAATACTATTTTGCAAAATCAGACCAGACAGGATACGTTTGACTTTTGTGGTAATACAAGTAATAAAAATATTGATTCTAAACGGAAATTCTTAACATTGCAATCTACATCGTCGTAATGTACCTTTATGTACATATCGCAAACATTCAATTTTATGTTATATTTAAAAATCCTGTTTATACCATCTTTCACTTACTATTTCTAATAAACTCGAATAACATTATAATTCAAATAATTGCAAATACGCATAAAACTGTTCCCGCCAGCATATTTGTAATCTACACTATTTAATTTTCATAAAAACTACACGTCATCTAATTAAACAAGTTTTTAATGATTTCTGCGTCTTCTTCTTTATGACGAGTTGAGATTCCAACAGCGGGTACTGCAGATACTTCTCGGCCGATATAGCGCAACTAAAAAATTGATATTAAACATCAGTCAAAGATTCATTAACACTTCGAGAATCTAAATGATTACTTACTTCAATTTTCCGAATAATACAGTTTTGTGGAAAGAAAAGAAAAATAATCGATGAAATACCCTAGATTATAGCAACGCATAATTTGCTATTGAAGAATCTAGTAGAAAAATGGGATATAAAGTTTGAAATACAGTGTGAACTCTTGTATACAAATGCGATCTCAATTACATTCAAATCGTTTCACCGATAATGAGCATGTAAAATATAGGTCATCTTCAGGGAGCATTTCCAAGTAGTAAAGATAATAAAATAATTGACTTATTAACTTTTCTCTAGGATTTTAACAGTACACGTCGTTTTAGCTCATTACAGATTCTGATAGGTTAAGATGTTTAAAAAAATATAATTGCGATGTTTCAAATCGAATTCTTATACAATTTGAGAAAAATTATGAAAATTTAATTAAAAATCGAGTACATTTTGACACTTTTAAAAGCTAACCCATTCTAAATTAATCCAAAGACCCGAAATATATTTAGATGACCTTAACCAATGTTTATTTGATATTTTGAAATTACTTCAAAAGCCAAAAAAACGGATAGAAAAACTGATATTAACTATTGAACACAGATTTTAAGCTTTGCATTTTGCTTGTTTAACCCTGAAAACCCAGGCATTTCTACAATTTTTGACAGGTTTTTATACAGTGAAATGACTATATTTTAGTGTTTCATTTTGTGTGTTATATTAAATTTCGCTAACTATTTTGTCATTTATCCATACCTTCCAATGGCGTCATTGAGGGGATTTAGGCGGTGCGGTTGCACCAAGGGCCCCAATTTGCAAAAGAAAATTGTAATCTTCAAAAACAGAAACAAATCTTATTAAATGCAATTTTCAACAAATTTGGGGACACAAGTTTTGAAATAGTAGCTTTTCGGGACCCCAAAATAAAGGTATTCGCATACCTATATAATGCATAGGTACAAAATATTAAGTTTTAAAAAGTATCTCCTATATACCAAAACTATTGAAAATTTAATGCATTGATTGGCACACATTAGATAATCAACTTTAACATTAAAAACCTCATTTAATGACCTTAAGTTGTCCATCAAAAATTGAAATGAATTTGGAATCTTTTGATATTGACACATCTATGGGTAAATGTGTTTACATGTAATCGTAAGTTTGTGCTAAAAATTATCCCATACTTAATGTTCAGGTAACTATGTGGTATAAAGCCCACAGTGGAACTCAACACATTTGAGGCGCAATACAGAGTTCGTGGCGCCGCCCCCATCCGAATAGTGGATATTTATAAAGAATCTATCATTGATATGAAAAAACTCCTCCGTTATTTAAGATAAATAAGAAAATCTATTTTCGTTATGGCTCTAAGTTATAGTTACGTACACAAGAAGCGAAAATACTAATGTAGCCTTCTAGTTATAAATATGTTTGTCCTGAGTGATGTGATTTTCATGATAGGAGAAACAAGATAAATTAATTGAATAAATACCTGACAGTTAAGAAGGTTTTTGAAACGGGGTTCAACAAAATTCCAACAACCAGAGTTGCGATGTTCTTCTTGAAACCAGATGAACTGGTTAGCTTGATGGTATTTGAAAAATATGTTTTGAAGCTCAACGGCTGGGAAGGGTATTAAAGCCTAAATTTATAAATTTCAAATGCATAAATACATGTACACATTAACAGAATATTCATGCGAAAACAAATGTGTTCGTACAACAGGAATCTTTCATCAAATTCGCTCAATATCGACACTAATGTTAAAAATGACAGAATTAACAGAGAAATCCACATTGAGAGCAAGAGAAATCACTTTAAAAGATAAATATAATTTCTTCCATTTTCAACCTAACCAACATAGTTCACCAAGCAATGTCAAATTTTGAAACATCTTGACAAAGAAATAAAATTTATACTGTTTAAGTTGTGTTTGCTGACTATAATCTATCTCCCTTAGGTAATATATATATATTTCAAATTTTCTGGTCATTCTGCTTTATAGAACAATAGCATATGATAAATCACACATGAAGATGTTGGTTTGCAAAACGGAAAAATATATTTATAAAATACTAACAATGTTATCATCTGTAACATAGATTATCAACCCTGCGGAATTTTTTAATGAAGTCTACTTCAAAAGTGTTTATTATTAAAGCTACAAGAAAATTAAAGAATGTCGAATGTTAACAAGAGTTACTTAGAAAAAATAGATATTAGAGTGAAGTGAAAATTTTTGGAAAAATGGGGTTCTAAAAAGCTGCCATTACTTCTAAAACAACACTTTTTCACATTTTCATGTAGTTACCATTTTAATTCGGCTGACATCCTCTATTTTTACTGCCAAGGGCGATAAATTACAAAGTCCTTTAACCCTTTACCGGGGATTGTTGCCATATTACAACAAATAGATTAACTCCACTGTGAAGCCTTTTAAAAATCCCTGAAGACGTTATTCTTCGCTTACATGAAGTATTTCAATTTACATTTCTTCCTCGACCGCCATGTTGCTGAAATTCGAAGTAAAACCTCATGTTTTTGACAATATAAAGGTGAGTGTTTTATCCGTTATTACTGTACCATTATTCCCATGTATTGCTTTACTATTTCTCCAATGACTAAATTGTTTTAAAGGATGGATATTTTTAAGATGTTGAGTTAAAATATGACTTTTCTTATACAAATGATTGTTTATAGGCAAAGTGTAATGAATTCGTTGCTTTTACAGTTTAAATTTATTTGTTGCCAAATGGCAACAATGCCCGCTTATGGTTACAAAGCCTGTGTAAAGTTAACTATATTGTTTGGTTTTCATTGTAATTGCTATGTTGCTATGAGACAACATATATCAAACTAGTATATACTGAATTTTTCTTTGGTTGAAATATACAAAGAAAATTTCAAGGGTTGTTTAGAATTAATTCATGATTTAAGCTCCACAAATAATTATCGCTCAGAAGAAACAACCCATCTTGCTTTGTTATTTATGTTTTCCCTATTGACAGTTTAACTTGCTGCACACTCAAGCAGATTTTTAAGTCATAAAATAATTATTATATTCAAGGTATAAGCTGTGAATGATGGAAAGCCGTTGGAATGATCAATACAATACTGAAGAAGCTGTTCAATATATTCTGGAACCTGGTTCAGATTCCGAATTATCCGAGCTTTCTTCTGATGACGAATGCCCAGACTAAGAAACAGTGAATTGAACAAACGATGAAAAAGCAGATGCAAATGGTGCAGAAGATATTTCAGATGCTGAAACAGTTTTCAAGTGGAGAAAAAAAGAACCAGCAATTGTTGACATTACTTTTTAAGGTACAGAATTAACTTGTCTTGATAATGTAAATGAACCCTTTTATGTACTTCAAGGTGTTTTGGGATGATGGTATCACTCAAAATATTGTTGAGCAAAGAAATCTATACAGTGTTCAACAAACAGGCAGCAGTATTTTGACTACAAAAGATGAAATTGAAACATTCCTTGGTCTTCAAATGAAAATGAGCACTGTAAAAATGCCAAACTATGAAATGTACTGGGAAAACCAGACTCGATATGAGCAAGATCATCTGCTATGCCTTCAAAAAAGTATAAAAAAATAAGACAGTTTCTTCATGTAAATGACAATTTCAGAAAAGATGAATCAGGCAACAAAGACAACCGGCTATACAAGGTGCAGCCAGTAATTAAAGGAGTTGGACAAAACTGCTTGAAGATAGAGCAGGAAATTTGCCATTCTATTGATGAGCAAATCATACCAGCTAAAACAAAGTATAGTGGTATCCGTCAGTAAAATCAAAAAAACCAACGAAGTGGGGGTTTAAGAATTTTGTCCGAGCAGGAAAAAGCGGGATGTGTTATGACTTTTTCCTTTATGCTGGAGCCAAACGTACAGGTCAAGCAAAGTGTTCTGCAGAGTCAGTTGTTCTGAAACTTTGCGAGAACTTGCCACCAAACTGCAAGCATTTATTGTTTTTTGATAATTGGTTTTTTACCCTGCCCCTCATGTTGAAGCTGAAGTCTTTAGGCTATTCTACTACTGCTACTGTGCGAAAGAACAGGATTGCCAGTTGCACTTTGAAGAGCGAAGAAGACTTGAAGAAAGATGGTCGGGGAAGTTTCGATTACAGGACCGATGCAAATTCAGAGCTCCACATTTTTCGATGGCTGGACAACAAGTGTATTCAATTAGTGTCAACCTATGCTGGTGTCAAGGCACCAAAAATGGTGAAGAGATCGGATGGTAAAGCAAAAAAGCATATTGATGTCAAGTGCCCGGATATGATTTCCCAATACAATGAGTCGATGGGTGGAGTTGATTTGGCTGATATGCTAATTGCCATGTATCGTACAAAGATCAAGACAAAGAGGTGGTACCTCAAAGTCTTGTTTCACTGCATTGATATTGCAAAAGTGAATGCCTGGCTGTTATACCGTCGGCATTGTGATTTGAAAGTGCCCAAGAAGCATCATTTGCCACTTCTGGCTTTCTGCCTGAAAATTTCTACTTGCTTGATCAAGTGTGGAAAGGCAGAAATAAAAAGAAAGGCTGGTATACCACCATTGGAGGAGAGACAGGTCAGAGAGAAAACAGAGAAGAGAGGAAGAAAGACAGATACGCCATTGCCTGCAAAAGCGGTCAAATTAGATAATTATCATTGGCCGGAGTACAGAGATGCCAAGAACCGATGCAGATAATGCAAGACTAGATTTAGTCGAGTCTATTGTGACAAGTGCAATATCTGCCTATGTCTAAGCAATATAAGAAACTGCTTCCGAGACTTTCACACTAGCAAATGAGTGATAAACATGGACCATAAGTATGTTTTGAAGACAAATAATGTATAGTATATAATTCTAATTTTAGTACGTTTTAATACAATATTTTAATAATTCCTATCAAATTAAGTACTCAAGTGACTATATTAAATATTTTAATGATATATTTTTTTATTATTTACTGACTGCAAAATTATCTTTTTTAGCATCAAAGGTTGCGGTGAGACCACGTTCGCCTAATGCTTTTCACTGACCCTCCCATCCTCTAGAATTGCCTTTAACGCCTTTAACACAGTTGGACTTAAATATTACATATTTATGAAAAGCTTTGTGAAAGATGTAATGCATGTTATGCATGGTTTTTACCATAAATGTGCCCCCTAGACAGGAACTGTTGCCATATGGCAACAAATCGAAAACATGACTAAACCCCCCCTTTTCCAATATTTTTCTGTGTCATTGTTATTGCACTAGATTTAGATAAAATTTTAGGTTAAAGAAGTTTTTTTCAAACGTTTTTGAAAATGTGCTCGGCAAAGGGGGTTATAATCCAATTTTGTAGTTATGGCCTCATGCTGCACGTCATTTTGTACCGCTTTAAAAAACGAAGAAAATCCATAAAAACCTTCCCAAGCTTTCAATATTTACCTTGTCAAGGCAACCGTTTAAATTTTCCAACGAATTTCACTGTTATGTCAAATGAACTTTTTTATTCAACTTTACACGCTTACGTTAACAAGAGAAATAACGAAAACCTGGGAAATTTTATATTGATTTTCTTCGTTTTAAAACGCTAAAAAACGGTGTACAGCATGAGGCCATAACTATAAAATTGGATTATATTTGGAGAACTCTGCAATGTTGTCCGCTAAAAGATAGAATGAATCTCATGTTTTAAGCACGAAACTAACCATTTTAACATTTAGAGACAGTGCCTAATAAAATAAAGAGCAGCCAAATCTGATAGATTGGTTCGTAACATACTAGCGTCATTCGAGTGTTAGATTTTTATTAATTCAGGCTTGGAAACCGATATATTTCGACTTAACTTAATGAGCCATAAATTTATAAACCTAAAAAATTAACTTATGATAAACAATTTAAAATTGATGAAACCTCAATAAGCCATCTTAATTATTGCTATACTCTATTCAACTCCAAGTCGATCTGTTTCCAGGCCTGCATATTAATACAATACCTTTAAATAAGATGCTAAAATGAAGGAAGGAGGTAAATCTGTATTTGAAAGATTTGAAGAATCTATTTTGTAAATAGCAATCGATCACTCTAAAAGTTAAATTAGTAAACACAGTAACAGCAATCAGCGACAAAATACCTGCCGACTCAATGTCCAGTATTGGTAGAAAGATCAATGACGCCTACATTTTAGAAATTGTATCTACATGAATGCATGTCATAGATGCCGAAGAAGCTATATATTTGTTGTTTTTAAATTTGGAGCTATGCTAAATTACTAAATGGAAAAAGTATTAGGCAAAGACAATACTGGCCACAAGCATTAGAAGAAAAACTATTGGTGAGTCACAATAAAATGCATTTCCATCCATTTCAAAAATTATGAGGGGCTAAGAGTTGAGTTTTTATGAAAGAAGCAAATTTGGAGTCTACACAAAACCAACAACAGATCTATCAATCTTACAATTCATTTCATGGCATATAACAGTCTTGAACTTTGCAGTCATTCCTTGCAATTCATTTCAGCATGTCCAAACTTTATAAATACTGCATTAAAACAAAATTATCTGAAATATTTTATCTTGAAATGGCTAGAAGACCTACTAATAAAGACAGATTCTTCCATCCAACCGTACATATCGAAAAGGTCACTATCATCGAGAAACGCATTTAAAAGGCCAGTAAAACTTATGTACTACGAATGTTTCAGGTTGCCTTTTAAAAAAAATATCATGGAAATCACTGCAATCATAAAACAATTTTTAGGCGTTCTTGCACATTTTAGTAAGTATTCAACATTAGATTTGAAAGCGTGAATAATGTATATTAAGAGATTTTAATCATTGGTGTGAATATTATCTTTAACCTTGCGTGTGTGATACACTTCAAGTGTCTTTGATTGTTGTCCTAATTTTAAGTCGTTTTACAGGTTTTTATCTTTAAGCCTGCCATAAATTTTAATCCTCTTCGAGGATACCAGTTTTGTTATCTAGTGCATTTCTTGCAAAGTGTATGTATAAGTTAATGTTTTGCTAATTTTTTTTAACCGAAGAGATTTTAATAAATGGAAAGGACTCGTTTGTTATTCTATGGATAAATAAGAATTCAGAAACGTTTTGAGTCTTTGAGTGACATAATAAACAATGTCCGCAATGACGTAAAAGAAGTTTACTATGTAAATAATAGATTTCACATACAAAATATAGAGTAATTTTCACATATCTCATGGAAAATTGGATACTACTTTAATAAAATTTGACGAATTGACAAAGTACCTAAGAAATAGCATTTAAACATTTCTATGGATGATCTATAACCCTAAACATTAATTCAGAAATATCTAAATGTTCTTACGAAGTTAAAAATCAACTTCTTTGCTGTATAGCGCGGTTAAATTTCATTTACTGTGGTAGTTTGCAGTAAAAACCGCACATTGCAGTGATTAGCAATAAAGATTTTTTCTCTGCGGTAGAAAATTTTTTACAAAACCTGTACCGCGCTCATCTCGAATCCACACAATCTATAAGTACTTAAAACAATTTAAATCTTAAGGAATGCTGGTATTCTAGAATTTGGGAAAAATGATCTCTGCAAACGTAGACTTAAAATCCATGTTAAATGGAACAGTTTTTTAAGAGCATTTTAATAACATGATCATGGCTTTTGCATATATTTAGGTTACATTCCACGTTTCAAGCTCCAAAAGTACATTTGCAATTAAATCTGAAATATGTTGCTTGACGATATGAATGTCAAAGACAAAAATACATCCCAAACCACTAGACATCATTGGAAAATATTGAGTAAACAGGAATATTCCGTCTGATTTGCAAAAAATCTTTGTGGATTTATCAATATCTGTAACAAGCCTCGGCAAGCATAGATTTTTCTACCCACGTGAAGACAAGCATTTCTTTTAATAATTTAAAAAGCATGGTGCTCCTAATTTGCTGATAGCGTACATTAATTCAACTGTTAAATCTAACTCACAGCATTTTGTATATTTGAAAAACATTTCACAACTTTGTGTAAAGAATAATCAAATAAATAAGCAGTTTTTAGAACATGATCAGATATGAAAAATAGTCTCTTAGAAGTGAGAGAATTTCTGGACATGTTGACAGATATCTGAAATGTTTTTTGACTTGGTGTTGATCCTCAATCTGATAATTTCTCTATTAATGACGACCATCTGCAGACATTGACAGTTTTTGGACAACTAGCATTCTCATGGACACGACAAAGTAGATAAACAACGGAAACTTCATGACTCATGATGTAAGTCGTACATTACATTGGGCATGCAACACCATACTTGGTTTAATAGAATAGTTATTGTGTACTGAAACAGCTGATCATCATCATCATTATGTTCTTCTTGATATATTCCAGTAAGGGTCGTATTGAATAACACTTCAATTATTTTTTAATTTACGATCACAACCAAGAGAAAATCGATTTGAAATTGTCATCTACTCAGAATATAACATTAGTACCAAGCAACCTTGATACAATAACACAATTTTAGGTTTTATGTATGAGAACTAAGTAATTATGTTCCATAAATTGTTGGTACATATATTGTGAACTGGTATGTGCATTCGAATAAATCTTGAGAAAAATGTACTGTATAATTCTGTGGTAATAAAGTTGAGAAAATGAAAACAGTGAAACTATAAAATTTTGATTAAAGAAACAACTTGAGTTTGAGTAAACTAAAAGCGCATGGCTTAAGATATTTTCATTTTTGGCGTGAAAAGATCATTTGCAATAAACGTTCCCATACCGATTGAACAACACGAGATCATACATTTATACATTGAAGGCATGACAGCAATCTTATCATTCGGAAAGGTCCAATATTTTCAATACAAAATTAGGTTATAGTTCCACTTGCCACACCATGGAAAATTGAGAAGAAAAATCTGGCCCGATTTAAGCAAAAACCAAGGCTTCGTCCTGACCGAGTGCCCTTAAAGTGCGGACCGAGGAAGAGCTCAAGAGCGCGATTCCTAGAAAACCGAAAATTCCCAAAAAAATTAGAAAATTTTTTTACCGGTATTCATAAACACGAAAAATAACAGCAAGAAGTTTAGCGTGGAAGCTCAAAATTTGTGTACAATCAGGATGTAACATAAAGTTTGGCGATTTCACATTGCAAAAACCTTCAATTTAAAAGAATAATTTCGTCATGACATGCTGATTAAAAATCGGAAAAACAATTTGTGAATGGTTCATTATTACAAAAGTTGCTAAAATTGTTAATTTAACTTAGATATTTGAAACAACGCTATCTATAGCATTCAGCAGCGAGACTTAATTTTTTAATTTGCGAACTATTATTGTTTAATTCTTGTATATGTAATTGAAAAACATGGCAACGTTTTTCATTAATGAATTTGCATTTATATTTTGAGTAAACATACACCATTTCAAATATCGATTACTTAAATGATACTAAAAAATTATTCGTTTTTAAAATAAAGATTTTCAATAGATACAATAAAATAAGTACATTTAAACAGGTAATTTGAATCACGATTATGAAACAGGCAGATTAAATTATTAACTGACACTAAAAACCACCTTAGCCAAATTACTAAAGAATCCTTAATTCATCTTCGACATTATTTTAAAATATGACTTTTATTTGATATTGCATAAGCATGTCAAATACAATTTCAAAGCTGGAATAAATTATCGCTACTAAATGTAATAGATACGTTACAAGGATACTGCAATATGATTGGTTGCTACAAATGTCTACGCTTTGGTAGTTGATGATGACATCGTTAAAAATCGGAGTTGCATATATAGTGACATTAAATCAAAACCTTTCTACAATCAGCCATTGGCAATTAAATTTTCATCACCCAATTTGTGGAGTTAATTTACGATTTCTTAGAATTCTTTATCCACAGAGAACATTAGATCTTCAATAAAAGAAACAATCTATTAAGGTTTTCTCAATATTAGAATATGTAATTTTTTAAATAGACTACTCAGTTCTTACAATAAATAATCAGAAATACCTCCAGGCGAATAAAGACCATGTCCTTCCTTTTAAATTCGTCACGTTTCTTTATTAGATTATAGTAAATTTTCCCAGAAACAAATACAACAGTATGGACACTAAAATCAATAGTAAACCTCAGACATTTATTAAGTTATTAATTTATATTTTAATATCTTAAAAAGTTGTATTGAATGACATAAAAAATTTAATTTTCAAATCAGACATTTAATCCGTTGTTACTTGACTAGGTTTTCAAATGAAGTCAAAATTCTCGTTTGGTGACCACGAATTAACTTACTCTGCTCTTCACTAAATCGAATTCAAATTTTTTCAGGTTTTTCAAAAACTACCTCTTTTAAATTTTTTATTAGCTCTTTTTGATAATTTGAATTTAATTAGTTTCGTAAAAATTAAAGTAGCTATAAATACTCACTTTTCAACATCTTTTTGTGATTGGCAAAATTTATCATCAATAACTGGCTGAAAAGACGTCCCGTCTGCGAAGTCTTCCAATGGAGAGACAGCTTCCTAAAGAAAGTAGATTAATGAGAAATCAGCAAATTAAAAAAATATAAGCCGAAACTGTATAATACATTTAAGTTCTTAATCGTATTAACTTCAATGCATAAAAACTACTTTACAAATCATCTTCCTATACCTCACAGGACAATGATATGGTTGAATTCAGTGCTGGAACCGTGCCTTGGTTTTTCAGCACGAAAAAACGCACTTAGTGTAATATCGCTACCCAGGTGAAACTAACACTTCATAACTCGAGAATCTACTTAGAGAATCAACAAGAGATCAGCGTCAGCCCTCACGGGGTAAGTATTATCTAAACTTCCTCTTCTTTTCTTTAATTGTGTATCCCACACTGCCTTGACAGATGTTCTAGTAACAATTATAAAGTAGTATTATTTAGATACTCCATCGGTGGAAGAGGATTGTAATCTCTGGGCGCACTTGCCCGACGCCAAGTCATTGAGATCATAACAGGCTCGCCAGAAGCTATCAGCAACTCCATCCTTGTACGTAGTTAAAGATCCAATCCATTGTGANGTATTATCTAAACTTCCTCTTCTTTTCTTTAATTGTGTATCCCACACTGCCTTGACAGATGTTCTAGTAACAATTATAAAGTAGTATTATTTAGATACTCCATTGGTGGAAGAGGATTGTAATCTCTGGGCGCACTTGCCCGACGCCAAGTCATTGAGATCATAACAGGCTCGCCAGAAGCTATCAGCAACTCCATCCTTGTACGTAGTTAAAGATCCAATCCATTGTGATTCCAACTCAGCTCAGTCTCATGAAACTATATTTGTTATGTGTGCCTTATTGAGTGAAATAAACTACGAACACAATTCGACTTAGTGCTCAAGCTCAATTCATGTATTGTCAGTAGTTGGCATATACAGACACTAGCTGCTATTACGTAAAAACTTTAACTATCATATATAGAGCAGCTTCCTACATATAATAATTTCGTACGATACAAACAAATAAACTATAAACTACTGACAAGTTAAAATTAAGACACAACGCTAGCTACTAAAAATTATCTACAAATGCTAGCTACAAACTACTATTAAAATAACAATACAATTGGTCACATTATTGGTCACATTATCTGTCAGAATTTGGATCTGAAATTCGGTTAAGATAAATAATGATATTTTCCTATGATGGCAAAACGCCTTTATTGCATTTATTACTATATGCCAAGGAATGAATCGAGTGCAAGCCAAATGGGTGAAAAATCCCTACACCTATCCATAACTTTGCTGTAATACAACAATCAAGCGTGATACCCATTATTTACTCCTCAGCTGATAGCACTATGATTGTTGCACACAGAAACTGTTTAGCTTTGCATTATTTAATAAATCAAACCACAATACTAAAGAGACAATATAACAAGGTTAATGTTCATCATATTCACAGCTCGTAGTTCTTATTTATACAAAATTTATTAAAACATATTTACCGATTATTGATGTCAAACAAGTACCAGTCGCCTAA
>CABFPE010000065.1:1909283-1931164 GCA_900660155.1 Hofstenia miamia | reverse complement strand
ATATATATATATATATATATATATATAATATATATATATATATATTCACACACTGCGACCCAAATTATTGTGCAAAAGACATTTTTTAGTTTTCTGGCAATTTATCTCTTAACTTTTGGAAAGAATGGTTGTTCAATATTCTTCGAGACTCATAATGTACAAACAGACCGAAGAAAAGTTCCTGTTTTTACTACATTTCAATCAAAGAAAAAAGTGGAAAATTAGATGAGCCAACTTATTGTACATATCGTAAAATTTCATTAAATTAAAGACAAAGAACTGTGTAAACGAACTCAAAATGGTAGATATTTTCACTTTGATCATGGAGGATACAAATAAACAAAAAATTTATTAGAATACAAGGTTAGTAATAGATTTTGCTGCCTTTGTTTTAATCACTTCCATGAGTCTGGAGCCCATTGACAGCGTCAATGTTTTGATCGTTTCTGGATTGATCTTTGCTGCTTCTTGACTTACTGCATCCCAAAGTTCTCTTTTGGTGTTATACTGCGCGTTTTCTTTGTTGGCTTTGCTCTTAAGATTTGACCAGATATTTTCAACCCAATTGAGAGTGATTACCAATCCATCAGTATACATCCAGAAAATCCATGATTATAGAGAAATTCGATGGTGCCTTTAGCCCGATGTGACGGATAACCGTCTTGTATGAAGATAATCTTCTCTTTGTTACTGTTATCCTGAGATTCATACCACAGCAAAAAGTATTCTTTGCGTAGAAATCGATAGTCTTCCCCATTCATTTTTATCGAATCGGGAATAAAGAAAGGTTTCGATAATTTGATCGAATATAATCGCTCCACACACCATTATGCCTCCTCCGCCCTGATGACGTTGCTTTTTGACTGGAGAATCTTCCCCTTCAAGCAACCATCCGAGTGAGCAACAACCCGACCCGTCAAATGTAAACCTGCATTCATCACTGAACACCACGTTTTTGAATTCCAGTTACATGTATTTTCTAGCCCAATCTATGCGTTGTTTCTTGTGAGCTTCAGTCAGTAAGGGCTGTTTTGTAGCTGACTTAAAGTTTGCAAACCGATTCTGAATTCTGTTCGAAGTCAAATATAGTCTTCGAAGAGGCTAAGAGAGATTTCCTTGACTCCACTTTAAGTTTTCTAAAATCTCGATCATATACTGTTGGTAATTTTTCTTTGCCAATTCTCTTTCTTTCATGTAGGATTGCTAATGAAGCTTTTGATTGTTATCCATTACCGACCCAAATCTCGAGCTATTTGATTTATTGCTAGTCCTTGAGGTAATTTTGTTGTTATTTGACGCTTTTCGTCATCAGTAAGAGTTTTTTTCTTACCAATTTCGAAATTTATGAAGACTGCACAATAATTTGATTCACCTGTTTTTAGGATTTACACTCCAAGCAAGTTACACAATTTCTTTTAGGGGAAAAATGCATCGAATAGGAAGTAAATAAGCAGAACAGATTTATTTTACACTTTGCAATACCAGTTTTTTAGTTAAAAGAGAGAAACACAGAAAAATGTCATATGCACAATAATTTAGGTCGCAGAGTATATGAAGATTTCGATTTCAAAACACGATATATCAATTTTTGAAAATTGAGCCAGGATAGATATTAACTGAGTGCTTTCTATCTTCTGTTGAAAGCTTGAATTCTAAATTGTTTTCAACTTTCGGGAGTTCCTACTTAAAAGTTGGGTCTTTGTACAAAACGCGATATATCCAATTTCTTTTCTTTTCAAAATCTATCCACATTTCTGCTTTACCCATTGAGTTTCTTCAAATACATCGTCATAATACAAATCGTTCACGACTGACACATGGATATCTATGGTTGCATATTGTCGCTGGTGAGACACCTATAGCAACCTCGTCAACTTCTGATTTGCGAAATTTGATGGCTTCATCACCACGAAGCTGGTGCACTTCATAGAATCTAAATATCTCTACGAACTGGCTGCAGTTTCTGTAATTTCCCGGCTTACAGATCACTTACCTACAACATTCAGAGTTCTTTCAATATTGAAAGACATAATATCAAGGATATATTGCGTTTTGAGATAACAGGAAATGTTACAATATTGAGTGCTTTTTAACCAAACGGAATCTAAATACAGCTAAAACACTAATGGTTACTGTGAAACCTATCATGATATTACCTAGTACTCTATATAGCACTAGCATATTAGATATATGGCTATAAAGTCATTTCAAGACACCCGAAATTAGCGATTTCTAAAAAAATTCTTAAAAAAGATATATCATGTTTTGCACTCAAACTCTTCAAATACATTCGAAATATTTAAAATACGAAAAAGTCCACCTGATAAAATTTCACCTTTAATTGATACGTTATTTAGAAATTTTGTATGCCTAAATTATATAAAAGCCTATAATAAATTAAAACACTAATTACATGTTGTTTGACATCAAAGTATTGAATGAATTTGTTTCTGCAAACAGATGACCATGTTCTCTAAAAAGTAGCACTAGATCATCACATGAAGCAATTTGATATTTATCCAGAACTTCATTCAACGGTTCATCTAAATTTTAAATTATAGAGAATACATAAGGTATAATCATACCTATTTGTAACCTTTTAGTACCAAATACCCTGACAGCGCTTTGATAAATCAATCTTTTTGATAAACGACCTGATAGGTTTCTAAGCATCACTAAAAATATAATTGCTTTAAATGACTAAGTTTAACATTAAGCAAAAAATAGGCACATTAAAGAAGGGTGTTCGAAATTGTATTATCAAATAAGAATATTACATTACTAAATTTTTTATTTCACGCATATCAAACATTTCGCAATATATTGTCTTCAATGCATAGTTTATAAACTAGAAAAGAATATGTTGTTTCAAAAATAAAACACACAATCACTTAGAAGTTAAGAATGTGTATTCTTCAAAGTCAGCCTATGGCTGACAACTGACCTGGTAACTACTCACTAGCAGCTACTGCTCAACCAGTTATTTAGTTGAGTGGCTGAGCAATTTGTCATTCAATGATTTGATTAACGGAATGCATTGGCTAGAACAACCACGCGTTGCTCTTTCGTGCATTCCGCCCATGCCGCTGCTAGTCGGCCTATTTATCTGGGTTTGGGCGAATTCCTACTTAGCATATTCTACGAAAGTATGCGGCCTTGGATTCTTTTCTAAAAATTGAAGGGCAACGCTTTATTCTGTACTTCTGGTCAAAGTAGAATTTCACACAAGAAGAAATCGCACGCTGATCAACATTTAGCCATCACTGCCCATGGCAAAAACAAACATCTGGCATAAAATAAAAATAATCAGTCAAACATAAATTTTTAGGCCGTTAATCCCAGAACTGAAAAATGGACGTTTACATTATCCCAAGCTGTATTACTTTTACTGTTATGGATAAACCAGACTTTAAGAAATTCTTAGAAGGCGAAGTTGGTTATTCCTTACCATTAGATACCTCAATGAGAAAAACGTTAATCAATTCTGTCCTTTAGACCAGGGCTTAGGAGCAGGCCCAAATATGAAGCTGCTCCAGCTCCCGTTCCATTATGATTTGGGCTATAGTTCAGAAATTTTTGCGAACTTGTTGATATATTCAATTTCTAATGAATTTTTACGAATTTTGTAACACTAAAACTCTTTGTCAGTAGGCTCTGTTCATACAGGCAATAGTGTTCATTTGTTCAATTTGCCTCTTACAATTACAATGCATAGTTTTGTTGAATGATCACATTGCATTGTATGTGCAGTACACCACACTGTTGTGGCTAACTAGATTTAATAAAAATCTTTTGCAGGCATATTTTGGGAAATATTTATTCTCCATTCATGTTTGTACAATCATGTTATTTTTCAAACGCCGCTAATTTGTTTTCAATACTGTAAGATAGATGACACCATAAAAATAACAAAAAAGTTTTTCAATTTTTGATTGGGTTATAGTACATTCATATTTTATTCTATACACAAGATAGAATAAGAATTCACATATATTTTAGTTTTTAATGGGATCATAATGTTTTATTTAAAGAAATGCGATTTTGCAAATTTGCTTTTTTGACTACGTGCAACAAAAATCAACTAATAACTTTCGTCAAAAAAAGCTTTGCAGCTGGAGCTTTTATATAAACATCTCCCTTCAGCTCCAGGTCCTGCTCTACCTGCATTTTCTAATTATTGCTCCAGCTCCGAGGAAAATGCTCTGCTCCTTGGCTCCAGCTCTGAAGCCCTGCTTTAGACGAAAAAATATAGCATCAAAGAAATGTTGCAGAATAAACCTCTGTATGTTATTTTTGACGAAACGAAAGGCAAAAAACTAGAGAATGTTGCGGCATCGCCAGGTGGCGCAATAGATTCTTTTGTGAAACCATTTTTGCTGAGCCTAAAAATTCAAGAAAATATGAATGGGGAAACCGTTACACAACATGCTTAATCAAACATTTTCTTCGCCGAAATTTAAGTTATTTTGTTATTTTTACGGATGGGACCGCTTACTGCACTAATACTGGTAATTTCCTTAAAGCCGTCTTTTAAGGTTTAGTCCACATTACGTGTGCAAGCCTCGCCATGTATCTAGCATTTGAGGATCTAAGATCGAAAAGTGTGAATGCCAACCTATTCATTAAAGCAGTCAAATTCAGTCTTTCAGAAAGTGCTACTAGGTGGTCTTCCCTTCCAAATGCTTTACTTCCATGGCCTGTTGTAACCCAGTGGGGGACTTGGATTGCTTGCAGATTATACATTGCATAAAACTGGGACAAAATTTCCGAGTGGGTAAAAATTTTGAGGGACGATGGCATTATTGTACAAAATCTCAAAAATGCATTTCTGAATGGGTCTGCTCAAGAGGACTTTGCTTGTTACTACCATGTGAAAAGTCACTTTCCACCTAAAAGAGAATACAGAAACATGGGCTTCTCATGGTAGAACATCTACGAATTTTGGATGAGTTTATGCAAGAGATTTTTGGAACAGAGGCAGAGGAAAATTCAAGACAGTTGTAGAGAAAAACTCTGGTCTGAAAATTTAAAGGAAAATCCTGTTTCCTTTCTTTACACACCCATTACATCTTGCAAAATTGAGCACTTATTTTTGATGGTACAAGCCAAGGATGTCAACGCTAATAATATCAGGGAGGAGACTCCATAAAAACTTGTTTATGCGTTTGTTTTAATTTAATTTGGCGTCTGAGAATTGATTTATTTTACCACGTATTTTTTTAAGCACCTATTTATCATGTAACCAGCTACAAGTTGGATGTCATTGTCAGCATATGGAGTAAGTATGCAAGTACTAGTTAAAATAGACATATCGTTGTAACAACAGGGTCCATCAAAAGTGCTTTGCTTAGCGCTGTTGAAAAAAAATTATCGTTTCTGTAGGAAAAGGATTTTATAAATACGACCATCATTTTCCATTATTGCAATGGTTTTATTTCATTTTATACTTTATTCCTTGTCCCATGAATAAAATAATGATTTGAAGTATACTCTAAACAATTTACTTTTTTTTCTTGCACAAAAATACTACTAAGAATAAGAATGGATAATTAGTTCTTGGCTTCTGTTATTTACATATTTGCAGGCCAAGCAGTTCTTGTCACCATAGTAGTAAAATACACCACACGCCTTAACCTGACAAACAAAAACTATTTTTTACAAAATTTTCAACTATTTACAGAAAACGGGATAAGAAGGTATTAACACACAAACGAATATAATGAGAATCTTAGTATAGGAGATCTAAAAGTGGGAACAAATTGGACAGAACGGAAACATACAAAGCTTGTTTAAACAAAAAGATACACACACGTACTTACAATAAAAGAGGCGTTTAAAAAGCAATATGGACACGCCAATATCTAAAAGGGCTCAGTTTAATAAAATTAATATATACAAGGAAATAAAAATTAACTAAAAAACATGTTTAGGGGAAGCAATTGATTTAATTATATAATTGATGATAGATGTTAAGTCGTCTGCATTAATGATGTCTGCAATGCTTCCAAATCCATCAGGTTTCTCGTGAGTTCTCTTTACACAATCAAAAATAAGATGTTTAGCGTCTTCATTATTTAGATTACATAGCCTGCACACAGGTGTTTCAATGAGGCATGAGTAGTAAAACTTATCCCTATTTATAATGCAATTAAACAACACTTTATACAGTAGCGTACTTTGTTTAGCCTAACCTTGTTAAGGATATTTATAATGGTATTGGCAGGTGTGAGCCAATAGTTCTCCGCATTTTGAATTGTACTTTTGGAAGTCGAATCCTCACTGCAGCAGAAATTAGAAAGTATCTTGCCTTTACTTTTTGAATTAAAACACAGAATGTTATTGCATTTATTAATTATAAAATTAGAAAGGCAAGTTGGTTTCAAATCCTCTTTCAAAATGACACCATCATTGAAAATTATTAATTAAATTAGGCAACTTACTGCTAAAATTATCTGGATTTAATTGAAATTTTAACCTTTGCTTTAGCTTGAAAAAGCTTGCTAATGTGGGACATAGCATGTTGAATGTATTAGGGATAGTCATGTTACAAATCATATCTAATAAATCTTTAATAATGGCCTAGCATAAGTGATGTAGAGGATGCCATTCTGTATTTAAAAATATATTATATGTATTTACTTTATTTATTTTAAAAGATGTTTGAAGATGACATACTTCCTTGCTTATAATTACAGTATAACAAGGATGTTGGCTGCGTATGATCTTTATTTTTTTCAGACAGTTTCATTCATTGATGTTTGTACTTCACTACTCTCGACAATTGATTGTTGATATTGTAGTTGGAAAATAATCTTGGATATTAGTAAATTGTTGAATGCATTTCCTTTACCATAAATGGACATTTTTCGATTTGCGATAAAGTTAATTAAAAGTTTGTTATTATCTATCCTTCAGATCATTCTTAAAAGGTTCTCTTAAACTGATTTTTATACCTAGTAAATTTATTATTTCATGAGTTATAGAGAAGTCAGTTCTCCAGTTAACTAATCTGAACAATCCAGAATATATAGATATTTTCTTGTTGAGTAAGTACACTGGACTTTTCAGCAATAATTTAAATGTCTTTAAAAACTCAAATTTAGGCCATCTATACACGAGCTGTTTTTTAATTTATCAATTGCTCTTTCGATTTCATCCGGTGTTATTTCTTCATTTAGTTCTTCTTTTTCCTCTTCACTAATTGCTGGATAATCACATGTAATTGATGCTTCTTCGGCTGGTACTTCCTTGTATAAGTTTTTATAAAAATTAACAAAATAATATTTAATTATATGTACATTTTTCTCACTTAGCTGGCTGTTTCTCATTCTTACACTTTCAATCCTTGATTTTTCACATTTCTTCTTTCCATAATTCTTTATCTCTTTACTACTTCCCTCGTCTACTTCATATTCGATGTTCTTTATATAATCCAATTCGTCCTGTGCTTTCTCTTTGACGATGTTGTTGATCTTAAATCCTAGTTCGTCCTTCATGTGCTTATAATTTCTCATATCCTCATTTATGTATTGCAGTTGTTTCTCTAGTGATCTTAATTTGTAGTATCGCCTTCTCAAAATTTCATTTTCCTTCTTGCTTAACACTTGCTTTACCTTAATTTTCATTAGCGTCCACTTTGACTGAATGTTACTTGACTCTGCTCCATTTAAAGTTGATAAGATAATTTCAATAATGTCTTCTTTACATTCTAGCATTATGCTAGAGCGCATCTTCCAAATATCAAGACCACTTAATTTGCCTACTATAAATTCCGTTAATAATGGTTTATGATCAGAGAGAAGTACATTAATAGTATTAGAGGCCTTAATGTTATAGCTGGTAGACGCAAACAATGATCAATGCGTGATGAATAATTCACCAATTTATTAAAATAAGTATTAGACAAGTTTTCACAGGATTTTGCCGTGTCTATTAGATTATTATTTAGATGTAATCTTGATTTCTAGAAAATTGAATTTCGATTGCTGAGATTCACAGAAGCCCTGCAATTCCGCACATCTCAATTCCTAAAACAATTGGAGTCGCCCAAAAGAACAATAGATGAATGTTTAATTATATCAATATATGTCTTTATTTCATTGCTTGTAGATCTATAGTCCACATTACCCATATAATAATTTACATACAACGTGCCTTTGGATGTTACAAGAAATTATGCAGTCGGAATTTCGAATTTTAATTTTAGACGTTGGCTAGATTTATTTAAGAAAGTAATTAATCCACCTTTCCTTTGGTTCGGTTTTTTGTAGCAATATATTCACAACCATTTTACTGAGCTTTGGGTATGCCCTGTATAAAAACAATTCTTGCATACAGTAAGTGCGGGAATATTACACATAATGTTGTGGACTCCACAACAATTTACTAGCATACTGAGACTTACCTCAAGAGAATTATTACTGAGAATTGCATTATGCTGAATTGCTCAAGTAATTTTTTGGATCTAGCTCTAGTGATGTATTATAATTATGATGTTATATCAAGGACATCGCACACCAGGACTGGAAACTGTCAAAATGAGAAAGGCTTGCAGAAGGCTAATTAACATTTTTAGTGAAACTAAAACAAAGGAATTTAATATATAAAAGTCATAATCATGCACCGAGCATTAATTAATGCCAAATTAAAATGCCGAGCTGGTAATTCATTTAATAACACCTGTAATCCATTGACTTTGTTTTCCTCATTTGCATGTTTATTTACTTTAGATGACGTATTTATTACACTATTACTTGTCTTCTCTTGCAGTAAGAGTCAAAGCAATATATTTGCTAAAAGTTACAATTAATCTACAAACTATGTATGAAAAATATAATAATAAATTTGTGTGTGTCTATGTATGTGGTGAGCTCAGTCTTTAAAAATCAGTAAACGTGTTTAGCATGTTTGTGTCTCCGATTGTATTTTGTCGATGTAAAAGTGCACATTTTAGTTTTTTTCTAAATTTTTTGCGAATTCTTTTCTACTCTAGTCTCATTATCTAAATCATTCCAAATATTAGAGGCCGTTCGATGAAAATTAGGATATTAAATACTGCTACAAATAAACTTATGTGATCGAGAATTTACTTTTAAGCAATTATTAAGAAAAGAAATTGATTGTCGGCCATATTTATACATAAATAAAATTGGAGCTGCATGGAATTGACCTTGATATAGCGGGGATAATATATTATACTTTCGTCTGTATTCACTAACATGGTCATGCTTACGTGCAAAATTTAAAGTTTTTAAAGACCAATTAAAAGTTTTTGATAATCAATAGCGGCTTTTGTATTAAAATTATTAAATAGAATTCAATAATGTAGTTGCGATAAGCAAAATGCATGCAATAGCTGAATGTGATAATCTGGCCCTAAATTTCTGAGTTGGTATAAGTATCTAACACCAGAAGCCATTTTATATATCTTTTTTAAGAAAAATTTATCGAATTTTAAATCTTTGTCCATATCAAATTATCCAATTAATTCAATTTTGTTTGATATTTCTTTTACAGCATTGGGGGGAAATATATTGAATTGAGTTTTCTCAATATTAACTCTTAATTGATTGGATGTGAAATACCTAGAAAGATTTTCAATATCACTTTGCAAATTTTTTGTGGCCCTAAATGCATCATTATCTGTATTTATGAGACACGTGTCATCAACAAATTGATATATTTCACTATGCTTTACATGTTTAATTATGTCATTTACATATATTGCAAATAGAACGGGCCTTAGTACTGTGCCCAAAGAAAGGTAGTGAGGCAAGACACTTCAGGACAATAACATGTCTGCTTGGAAATTGCTTATTTCTGTGATTTCAAGTAGGCTGGCATGTTACTTAGAACAGAACAGGTCGATACCAGAGGAGCAGAAGGGATGTAGGACAACGACGAGAGGATGCCCATTAATACATGGGCGATACCAGTGTAGGTGGAACAAGAATGAATTTAGGGAGCTAGACAGGGAGACAAGGAAGATATTAGCAGCAGAGAGAGCATTCAAATTAAATGGAGATGTTGATAGGTTGTACATCGCAAGACATAAAGGAGGGAAAGGACTGCTAAGTGTGGAGGAAACTGTAGAAGCAGAAGCACTAGGGTTAAAGGAATACGTAGAAGCACAGCCTAGAGGGTCACTACTGGAGGTCACTAAGGATTTAAGGAAGATAAGAACTGAGAGTAAAGGAAAGACAGCATACCAGAGTAGGATGGAATTAGAGAGATAAACAAGGTATAGGCAGAAGGCAATGCATGGAGAATACTGGAGGAACACAGAAAAATGTAACAGAGAAGAAAGCAACAAGTGAATAAAGAAGGCAGGACTAAAAAGAGATAACTGATAAATGAGAGCACAGGAGCAAGCAATAAGAACAAACTGGGTAAAGAAGCATATAGACAGAAGAGTAGTTGTCCAGAACATATCAACCAAGACGATTTACAAAATTAATTTGGTGTATATCGACAAGGCAGTGGTCGAAATTATCCTAGTTCAGTTGATTGTTTGGCTGCTTTCAAAAAACGAAATTTACAAGTTTGTATTGAATTCTCGAATATGAATGAACTTCGCACACTTGAATTGCATGAATAATGTTCGCTATGTGATGCTGACTTACTAGACAATGATCTTTTTTCTGTAGACGAATTAACGGACAAGCTTGAAGTGCTTATTCATATTACTGGATTTGAAGCATTCAAGGTTGGATATACTGTTAGAAACGAAGGAAGATATTCCATGTTCTTTATCTTGGATTACTGAATTATCAAGAGGGTCAATTAAAATTCGAACCAAAGAATTAGTCACTGTTACATGTGCCTGCAAACTCATTTATTTTAAACAATTAGAACTTGCCGTAAGTATATTTTAATATTATTTGCGTTTTTATGCTGTTCCCTCCACTTGCTTAACTGAATTGACAACCCAAAACCAATTTTTAATAATCTAGCAAATGGTTTCGGTAACCTCACCTAAATCGACAATTGATCCAGTAATAACAAGAAAACTAAACTTTCTTTCAAATAGTTCTTTATTTTTGTATTTAGTCATTTCTTATTTGTAAACCAACAGCATTTGCATATTTTCGTGCCATAGAAACAACATAAATTTCTTATTGAATAAAATTTAGAGAATTCGTAGACTGAATTCAATTTTTTACTCTTATTTCGATTTTATATTTTAGTATTCACTTGACAATATTCTTTTTCGAAAAGAGTTCTTTATAAAAATGCATGTCAAATAGACAATGACGTCTATTTTGGCAAAGTAGAAATTACCATTTTACGTCAGAACATGAATATGTTGCATGTTCTTATTTATAAATACAACAACGCAGTTATTTTTGGAATTTAAAGGGATCCTAATTTGTCTTATCATGTATATTATTTAATAATGGTATGAGAAACTTTAAGCAGAATAGTATGTTTAATTTACTTAAAAATATGTTAAGCAGTATTTTCTAAGTTTTGTTTGAACGCAGGAAAAACAAAAATTAAGTAGTTCAAAAATGAAAATGGACATAACTTCAACCTAATTTGAAAATTTTTTAATTAAATTTCCAATCATATACTAAATTTTAATCCAAATCCAAAGGGCTTCATTAATGCAACCTCGAATTTCAGAATTTCTTAATTTACTGAGATGCTGTAAAAATTCCCACTGTTGCTAACTTTCTATCATATAACTGTCAGTAAATTAACCGTTATACTGTTTGTCTACATAATATGTACAATTATGCAACTCTTCGTGTAGGCAGAATTTCACGAATATATTAGTAGAAAAAATTTAAAAAATCTTCAAAATATGCTCATATTTTCAATTTATGATCCGAAAGTCTCAATATTTAGAATTACGGATAACATAATCATTTGAAATATTTAATTGTGAAAAAATGACCAAAACTGTTAAATTTAATTCCGCAATTGAGATGAAAGTCCTTAAATTATAGATATCACAGCACATTACATTAAGCGATTTATTTTCTTATGAGTTACCTACTTATTCAGCTTAATTTTTCTAAGAAAAGAATTTGTTGTAGTTACTTTTAGTCTTGTTAAATTTCTAAGCGGTGTAGCAAATATCTATGTAAACGGTTTGCAATAAAGAGAATGGCCTTTAATTGGAAGTTTTTAATAATTTCTAGATTTCAGGGATATAAAATTTTAAATTTTANGTATTTTCTAAGTTTTGTTTGAACGCAGGAAAAACAAAAATTAAGTAGTTCAAAAATGAAAATGGACATAACTTCAACCTAATTTGAAAATTTTTTAATTAAATTTCCAATCATATACTAAATTTTAATCCAAATCCAAAGGGCTTCATTAATGCAACCTCGAATTTCAGAATTTCTTAATTTACTGAGATGCTGTAAAAATTCCCACTGTTGCTAACTTTCTATCATATAACTGTCAGTAAATTAACCGTTATACTGTTTGTCTACATAATATGTACAATTATGCAACTCTTCGTGTAGGCAGAATTTCACGAATATATTAGTAGAAAAAATTTAAAAAATCTTCAAAATATGCTCATATTTTCAATTTATGATCCGAAAGTCTCAATATTTAGAATTACGGATAACATAATCATTTGAAATATTTAATTGTGAAAAAATGACCAAAACTGTTAAATTTAATTCCGCAATTGAGATGAAAGTCCTTAAATTATAGATATCACAGCACATTACATTAAGCGATTTATTTTCTTATGAGTTACCTACTTATTCAGCTTAATTTTTCTAAGAAAAGAATTTGTTGTAGTTACTTTTAGTCTTGTTAAATTTCTAAGCGGTGTAGCAAATATCTATGTAAACGGTTTGCAATAAAGAGAATGGCCTTTAATTGGAAGTTTTTAATAATTTCTAGATTTCAGGGATATAAAATTTTAAATTTTATACAAATTGTTTACTCTAAGCGTACTTATTGAACCGTCAGAGTTTTAAAGGTCAATAGGTTTAAATATTTTTTGCTTTGATTTCTTTAGAAATTGTAGTCAATTATTTCATATTATGCATATTTTGCAGTTTTCGACATATCAGTAATCTATTACTAATTACTAGTTTTTTATAAGATATATTCATTTGACAGGTTGTTGCCTTCCTTAAAATGCTTTTTCTTCTCCAACAGAATTGGCCACTCTTACTGATTACGAATCTTTTACGGATTCTATTATGGAACAAAACAGCAGTCCCAAAAATATTTTAGACAAATATCGCTATTTACTCATTCTATTGTTATATAGATTAATAATAAGATGCTTAAGTTTTTTATTATTGCTTCAACATGAATGTATCATTTTATTTATAATAAAATTTTTTGTTTTGTTTAATATACTTATTTGTATTTCTAGTATTTTAAGAGGCTGTTTCTCAACAATGATCTAATGCAGATGTTCGCTATCGTTCTTCAGCTACCACGTTATTAATCATGTAATTCAATTTAGTAATCGTTATACCTCTTTAAGTTAATAACCTAAAATCTGTTTTGTCCTACTAAATAGATTCAAATAGTACATCATCAGGTAGTCATGATTTTAATACACTTTGACTATTGTCTTTGAATATCATTTCTATTTAAATTTGAACTACCTTTTAAAAAATTTAGGCGCTCTATTAATAATGCAAAGAATTTTCTGAGATATCGTTTACCTAAACTGTTGAAGTACCATCTTATTCCATCATCATTGATTGGCATATCTTCTCGTTTAACTCCTAAATTTTGGCAAGACGGCATTTCCCAAATAAAACATGAATTAAAAGACCAAATAACAGGTGCGTCTGATACAGAAGCTGCTATTAATGCTGTGAAAACACTTTGGAAATTTGATTCCGTTGAATCTGTCGAAGAGTGGGCTTGTACAAGTGATGCAGTTATTGGAGGTATTGTTTCTTATATATTATTTTACTAGTATTTTGATAAACAATTAGATTTGTTAAATGTAGTTAATGTAGTTTTTATTTCATTCTACATTGAACTGTTTGCAGCTAAAATTTATTTACCCAATTCAGGGTAAAAAATAATATTTCTTTAAATCTATCTCTAAAACTGTTAGGAGCCTTGAGACTCATTTACAAATAGCATGATTGTATTTGAGAGTGAAGATATATTATGTCACCAAAAGCTTATGAGAATGATAATAATTCATTTCTTATTAATTAATTGGTTACTATGTGTTTTTTAATAACGAACATTAATGAATTTATATATTCAATTGTCTGTAATTAAAACAGTGAAACTTTAACATGTACTTATTTTCAATATACTGATACCATTTTAGGATGGACATGTTTGCTACAATTCAGCGTAATTTTTATAGCTTCTAGTTTAGAAATTTATATAATTTTAGAAAAAATCAATGCAAAAACTTAATATAATTTAATATCATCAGAAAATTTCTTCGCTAAACTTGTTAAAATAAATAGATACTCTAGTTGTAAGAGATTACATATTAAGTAATTTAGGAGATTCAAATTTTGGTCTCGTTTCTCGTTCAATTTGTTGATCCCTTTTAAGTCATTTGAGATTTGATTCTGGCAACAATTCCTCACATCTGTTTCGAGCCTGTACTAAGATACATGATTTCTTTAAAATGTCCATACTCAACTAAAATTAAGCATATATTTATCATTGAAAACTAAACATAAGCCTTATAAGCATATTTTAGGTTTGCCAGTTACTAGTTGGAATATAATACCGAATTTTATCTGTTTGAAATTGACAAATTTATCCTGATCCCGTGTGCTGCTCTTTGTGACCAGCCTAGCAGAATTCTGTAGTTGAGATCAATTCTAATTTCAAGTTAAGAAATTCACAATTATGCAAATGTTTCCTAGAAATAATTGGATATTAATTTATTGATCTGTGTCATACTGTATGCCCGATGATTTGACTACCAGATGCTCATCGAGCCTCCCAGCAACTCCAGGTCGAGCATGTCCGCAAAACACAATTGTAAGCCCCAAGACTTTGTAAAAACATAAGCATACCTGTAATTTAAATTGCCCTATTTAGGATTTTACTTGTTTTAGATATTGAGTTCAAACAAAATTAAAAAATTATGCCTTTACTTTAATAATTTTGTTTTTTTTTGTTCTTCAATAATATGTATATGTATTAAAATAAGGTTTTTCATGTTATTTTTGCACTAATTCTCAATATTTTAAGATTGCAACAGTTTCTGTAATAAAGTGATGAAGTGAGTTTTTTTTTAGGATTGATTTTTTTGTGACTTAGTAAATTGGTTGCTATAAATGTGTTTTCATTCAGTTACAATTTATTGTACTATACAACATGATTTAGGACGAAGTGAATCATCCATTTCCTTTAGCAATGCTGGTCATTTAAAATTTAGTGGCTCGCTCTCGCAATATGTTCCGAAAGATGGCGTAACTATGAAGCTAGGATATTCATCTTTTTATTCAAAAGTCTTTAAAGCTTCCTTTGATCGTCAAGCTGTTCTTGATTTGAGTGGTTGGAATACATTTGAAATCCGCCTAAGAGGCGATGGTACTAAATTTTTTATGCTGTAAACTTGTTTCTCCATTAATTTCTATTCGCTTTTCAATATTTGAATTTTATACATTTTTAATCAGTTTCGTTTTTGTGAAATATTTCAGACCTCTTAGTTATATTGTTATCTAAACATTGAATATATATTTATTAACAAACAGGTGCAGAATTAAAATTTTAAATCAAATTACAGTTGCGAGTCATATAGTATCGTACACCTATTGCGCGTTTTGATAGAACGCGTAAATTTTCCAACACAAAAAAATGCAAAATTCAATAGAAAAGGTAAATATGTGAGTTAAAAAATATAAGATTAAAATTTAATATTTTGTCAATGTCCGTTTACTCTTAATGACGGCTTTTAGCCTCCGTGAAATGTTGGATTACCAATTCTTGATTGCATACTCAAGAGTGGCGTAAAATATACGCTCAAACCGTTGGTATAAATCTGATGGTGTGTTGCATCCACCAATATTCGTTCGCAATTCAATCTTGGTTTCCTGCAACAAATTCTCGATCAAATTTATATCTGGTGATTGGAGTGGCCAAACTAATGTGTTTATAGAATTATTGTCTAGCCAAGCTCTTGTTTCGGCCGAAGCATGTACCGGGGCATTATCCTGTATAAAGGTGTAGTTATTATCTGGATAGGCACTCTGTAACAAAGGAAGCAACTCATAATGAAGCGTAGAACAATACTTTTGGGAATTAATGTTCCCTCTGACCCATTTGAGTGTACTTTGTCCTCCATAAGTAATCGCTCCCCAAACCATAACGGAGATTTGTCTCTGTTTAGGCTAGAAGACAAGATATGGAGCATCTTTTTCGTCTTCGTCTCCAGCAGTACATCCTAGCGTTCTTTCCAGTAACAATAGAACATTCATCAGACAAACAAAAGTTTGTCTATGTATCCAATGTCCAATTTTTGCGGGCTTTCGCCCAACTTGTTGGAATCTGCTTGTTCTTTTCTCTAACCACCATAGACTTCCTTATCGCTCTCCTGACATACTTCAGTTTCCTCAGTTGCCAATATATTGTTGACTTTGAAATTTTCAGTCAAAAAAGTTTTAAATATGTGGCCTGTAGAAGGTCCAACATTTACTTTAATTATACGCTTTATTCTGTTAGCATCGCGTATAGTAAAAGTTGACGGCCGCCCTTTAATCCAGTGATTTTCTAAACATCCAGTGTTTTTCCATTTTTTTATTGTACTGGACTGTTGAGCGTGATCTACCTGTTAGATCAGCTATTTCTTTGAGACTTGCCTTCCTGATGTCAAGATATTATCATTTTTTGACTTGGGTTGGGGTTAAAGTTTTCTTCTGACTCATTTTAAAATGAACAGTGGCGGCGGCTATGGGTGGGCAATGTGGACTTGATCCACCTTGAAAAATACAATATTTAATGGTAATCAATACTAATTTATTATCCCAATTTTGAATTAAATAAACAGAGTATGATATTACAAAAACAATGTAGATACAAATAGCTAGTTTACCTAAAATCGAAAAATAAATAAAATCAGATTTACAGGAGTAAGTACAATTTGTAATGCAATCTTTTGCCGCTTGGCGGTGAGCTCCAAATTTACAATTTATCCAATCAGAATTGTTTCTCAGAAGGCGGACCAAATTGCCTCTATCCACCTTTCTCTTAAACAATATGTATGCAATATAGTAAACCAACGGCCAATCAAAAACTGGGCACATTTGCAAAGGTGGAATAACATGAAATAGTACACCTTTCCAGCAACAAGTGTTCGGAATTAATGAAATACTGCCTACAATAGGTGTTGAGCGGTGAGACGAACTTTATTTCAGCTTAACCATTCTAATGGCACTTCAATCGCCTCGCGTATCTCCTCAAAGCTGGCCAATTTTGTAAAATTAATCTATTTTTCGATTTTTACTCACAGACGCTCTAAAAATTTTCAAAATCGAAAAATATTTTTTTCTAGATTTATCGATGAAAAATCGAATGATGCAACAACTTTGAAGATCGGATAGAAACTGACCAAGTTATATGGACATTCAATGTTATAGCTACACTTTTAAAGCTTAAGACAACTTGCGCCTTTGTTACTCTATCAAACAGTATATAGTATGCTAAGATACATTCTATTTACGATTTTGTCAAAATACTGATAAATACCTGCTTGATTAATTTAACCTTCTACATTTAGTGTGGTCCACCCTGCACATAATGCCACACGCTTCCACTAAAATGATGCAAAGTTACTACTTTTCGTAATATTGTTAGCAACATTTGCGCGCTGTATGATAGTATATGACTCGCGACTGTAATATCAATTATTTAAAATGAAATTGAAATTAATTAGGTATTGTCTCAAAAGGGAAAAATTATTTAATGTTTTGACTACAACACAATAAAATTTATATAACACTGCCAGTCTTCGATTAATAAACAAGGTTCTTTTCTAAAATCACTTTTATTGCTATAATATATTAAATTCTAATTCGATATTTCATGTAAAATAAGATGAAAATTCAACACGGTTTGAAAATTATGAATTATGCAGAAACTAATGTTTGTTTTATAGGCCGAGTGTATACATTGAGAGTTGTTCCTGATCGAACTTTTCAAGAGCATGAAGATGATCAGCATAATTATCACATATACACCAAAGGAGGTCCATATTGGGAAGTTATTAGAATTCCCTTCTCGCGTTTATTCATGACATGGCGCGGTTCATTCGCTTCTACTCAGTCACCCCTTTATCCAAATATTGTTAAACAGATAGGTTTCACAATTGCTGATCGTGTCGAAGGACCATTCGCATTAGAAGTAGATTCAATTAAAGTCCGTAAAGACTTTTCACACACAGAAACTTTTGCTTATGAGTCACCAGGGAAAGAATTTTTCTAGATTTTGTTAACTCAATTTAAAATTTATGTATTTTATTATTTAAAATAATTTAAGCTGCTACTGCTTTGCGCTAGTTACTAGTACTATAACAGTGGAATCTGGAAGGCAGATGGCAAGATGAATCCAAAGGTTTTGTATTCTGTTGTGGCAATTACTTTAATTAAAACGCTGATTTGCACTGAAACATCACTAAATTTTACTAAATTTAATGTTATAACTTATTGTAAAACTTTAAACTGCCTCTATTAGTCTAAATATATGCTCATTTTAATGCAGGTATTTCGTTTTAGACACACATCAAGTATAAATCATAGATGTAGTGTTCTCTTTTGGTCTATTTGTTGTGTATGCCACCTAATTTCCTCTACCGAGCTCACACCACAACTACAGGTATTTATAAACGAATTTGGATTTCTCTCTATTAATACATGTCTGGTTTTTATAAATAAAGAATTGCCAGGAAAGGATCATTAGAAATATTTGAAAAATCAATTCTGAAATTTTTGTCTTATACGCTATGAATAAAAGTTTTGCAAGTCATAACAAATCATACCGATGTCAAAATTGCAACATACACTTACCATGAGTTGCTTAGTGTTTGTTCAAGTTGCTGTTCTCACGAAATCACTTTAAAAAGCCATTATAGTTTCGGAATGGATTTGCAAAATTATTGTACCAGCGCTAGGATATTAGTTTTTCTAAGTTCTAAATCTATAGGTACTGGGAAATATTGTCTGTGGATTAGAGTTTAATCCATCTATTCGTATATTTCTCAAATGTCACCATCCTAATTAATAGCGTGTAAAACCCGCTTCAAATATGAGCGGAGGAAGTTGTTCAATTCAATCTCACTTTACCCTTTAACGAAAATCTCGAAATGCATTACTGTTTATTATAGAAGCGAGATATGAAAGGTTCGTGTCAATGACACGTATTGATGCAAATTTATGTAGTTCGCGCTTTTCTTAATGTATCTAACAAACTCTTTAGGTGAACATTTTAAAATAAACAATGTTTGATGTGTGCCATGTTCGTTTGATTTCTCACATTTTATATTAATGTAGTTTCTTAGAAAAATATTTTTCCATATGTATAAAAATGAATATTTTACTTCTTTGAAAATCGAATTTGTCACATCCTTGTCCACTATCTTCAATTCAAGTTAGAATATACGAGATTTGCAAATGATGGTAAAAACTGTTCGAAAATAATATTCAGTGGACAGTAATTTTTAATGAAATTGCGTATCTAAGCAGTTAGTAACAACTTTTAAAAATAGCAAATATTTAAATCAATGTTTATATATGAAATTGTGGATTATACAATGCAATGCAAATCACTCACTAGCTTTAGTGTCGGGAGCACAAGAGTTTTAAGATCACAAGACACTATGGATGACCAAACTAAGCGCTTACCTTATCTGGGTTACCTCGACCATAACATATTAAAACAGTAATTCTAGTGGCTACGTAATTTTTTTTTAAATATTGAAACTAAGAGGCTTTGCTTCGTTCTCTTAATAAATGGCTCTCATTGAAACGAACACATTCAGTAGATTCTTGATTTTCTGATGCTGATAACACATTATTGCTTGTTTACTCTTATTAAAATATATTCTAAAAATTTTAACTTTTACTGTGTATATTTATATATACAGTGCGTGTCATTTGTTTATGCAAACATTAAAACAAGTCTGTTTACAAGTAATGCATGCAATGATCAATAGATGGCATACGTGGCATCTATACCTCGCACTGAAATTTCCCGCGGTTTTTCAAATTTCCCGTCTGTTTTGAATTTGAGCATTAGACATTTCACGTTTCACTGCCTGCTGAAGCGTGCCATTTGTTTATGCAGTGGTTTGATTTTCGGTTTATCTGAAGCGTGTAGCAACTATGGGAAAGCAAAAAGACTTGAATAGTAAGGAAAAAGAAACAATCGTTTCGCTGCTGGCCACAGGAAAGGATTTGACATCAATATCTCGAGAAATGGGCAGGGACAAACGGACTGTCAGAAAGTTTACTTTGAACATTAACAAACAGCGGGAAAATGGTCGCAAAGGCAAATCAGACTTGCTCAGCAAACGGGATTTTCAAAAGATATCATCATCTGCTCGCAAACTTCCACTGGCCAACAGTAGAGACATTTTCACGCATGCCGGGGTCACTCTAATTTCCAAGTCTACAAGATGCCGGGTGTTACGAAGCATGGCAGCTGTTAAAACAGCCCCCNCAAATGACACTCAGTGTAGTATGACTTTACTGTATTCCAATTGGGTATTATAGAGTTTAATTTTACTGTATATGTTCCATGAATATTTGTCTTCAACTGCCCCTATGAACAAAATCGGTTATGCAAATATTCATACGATTTCATTTATTCCTTTAGATATAAGGTTTGACGGCAAAACTTCACGAGATATTCCCTTCTTAGCTTAAAACAGCCTCCTATCCTGTAAATAAATGGTGTTCTCATGCGACATCACAATCTCAGTGTCAATACCGTTTTAAAAATCCTGAAAACCAAGTGTAATTATAGAAACTTACAATAAAGATTTTGGTTCTCCTATCACTCTGCGGCTTTATATGTTAAGTCAAGTTTTGAAAAGTAAATATTTTCAAAATTTCAAAAAAGATTGGTTTACGCAAACATTTTCGGTTTGTTACAGAGATGGAAGTGGGGCGGGTCGACCAATGAGGCAAGATGGGTCGGACAGGTCGGTTGGGCATGGGGCAAGATTGATCCAAATGTGGGTAGCCATGGGGTAAAAACAATTTTTACTATAGAAAGATTGAAGTAAGAGATTTTAGAGATTCCGAAAGTATTTTTTTGATCAAAGTTCCCTGCTTAAAAAAATTTAATTTACCTGAAAATTTAGTCGCATTTTGAAAAACCAATTACCATGCATTTTTAGCTCTTGGTGAAATTTGATTCTATTCAATGACATCAGCAAGATCATTTGGATCTGATTTGCAGTCAATAGGTTTTTGCAAATACATTGGAAGGAGTGCAATTATCCCTGCATAAATGTATTACAAAAATATTAGCTTTATAAGAATTTTAATGAGTTAAAATTTAATGTCATTTTGGTATTAATAATGGGGTGTCACGAATGACCGAAGAGCCCCAAAAACGCCGAAGAGCGCCGAAGAGTCCTTAAATTAGCTGTATTTCTTCCTAAATTTAATTTTTAAAAAAATTATATTAATAATTGGTAATAAATTTATTGAAAACATTGTGATTTTTAATTTTTGTGGTGAAGTAGGAGCAGATGGGGGAGTAGGGATCAATACCAAAAATGTTCTTTAATCTAAAAGCAATTTTTTAAATGCGCTATCCATAATATACAAACGTAGATATTCCACGCCACCCAGGGAGGTTTCTACGCAGGCGCGTTAGGCTTAACAAAACAGCAGAAGCCTTCACCAAGCATTGTAAACAATATATTTGGAACTCCAATTGGTTTATAAAGCCCAGTCCTATAT
>CABFPE010000065.1:1898093-1908283 GCA_900660155.1 Hofstenia miamia | reverse complement strand
GACGAAATCAGTCGACAAGCGGCTAGTGAACGTGTTGCAGTGTCACCTTGCCCATATAAATCACTAGAAGTGTTTGGTCCTCTATGTTCATATTTCTGTATGATTAATTGCTGTGCAATAAACTTTTTCTATCTACCGTGTTTTTATAGATTATAGCAGCGCAAAAACTTTACAGTGCATAAAGTAATGGCACTGGAATTAACGAATTTTGAATTTGGCGGGAAAACAGTAGTAGGTTCAGAGTAAACCCATACCACTTGAAAGACTACTCAAATGAAGTCCACCAGTGGCCATTCAGTATCGTACCTGCATTGCGCGCGATATTATTTGAAAATTGATACTTGCATAAACAAATGACACTCAGTGTAGTATGACTTTACTGTATTCCAATTGGGTATTATAGAGTTTAATTTTACTGTATATGTTCCATGAATATTTGTCTTCAACTGCCCCTATGAACAAAATCGGTTATGCAAATATTCATACGATTTCATTTATTCCTTTAGATATAAGGTTTGACGGCAAAACTTCACGAGATATTCCCTTCTTAGCTTAAAACAGCCTCCTATCCTGTAAATAAATGGTGTTCTCATGCGACATCACAATCTCAGTGTCAATACCGTTTTAAAAATCCTGAAAACCAAGTGTAATTATAGAAACTTACAATAAAGATTTTGGTTCTCCTATCACTCTGCGGCTTTATATGTTAAGTCAAGTTTTGAAAAGTAAATATTTTCAAAATTTCAAAATTAAAAAAATTATATTAATAATTGGTAATAAATTTATTGAAAACATTGTGATTTTTAATTTTTGTGGTGAAGTAGGAGCAGATGGGGGAGTAGGGATCAATACCAAAAATGTTCTTTAATCTAAAAGCATTTTTTTAAATGCGCTATCCATAATATACAAACGTAGATATTCCACGCCACCCAGGGAGGTTTCTACGCAGGCGCGTTAGGCTTAACAAAACAGCAGAAGCCTTCACCAAGCATTGTAAACAATATATTTGGAACTCCAATTGGTTTATAAAGCCCAGTCCTATACTGCTAAACTCAAAATACATACCTGTTGGAAATCTAAAAGAGGTTAATAAAGTAATCTTAATTGCACCAATTTTTAAATTGCGCATTAGGAAAAGGCATTATTGCAAAAAATCGATGGTGCAATTAATAAACGTATAAATATATACATTTACAAATCAGGGTTATAGCTAGAAGATTAGGAGTGTCGGCTAACTTAGTGATCGCCGGCCGGGGGCAGAGGGTGTCCCCCTCCCCCTTGGAAAATTGTTGCAAATAAATCATGGTGAGATGCCAAATGGTGCTATATATTGCTTCCGTTTGGATTAACTGAAATATCAAGAATTGTAATTAAATTTTGCAAAACAGGCGGCAGTAGTGGTCGCCTGCATGCTGTGCCGTCTAGCCCCGATTGGCGTAGCTACTTCATAATATCTTTTCAATTCTTTAGTTTTTCTTTTGACAACATCAATTATATGATTCGATTGCCTCATAATCGAAATCAACGTATGCAATCTTGGCGCTATTGATGGCCTGCTTATTGTACCTATGTACACCACTCTTTTGTTGCGCTAAACTACTTTTGTTACAAAGAAAACATTGAAGAAATTACTTCTTCCAACACCGTAAGGCAGTAATTTAGGGTGGACGCCAATTTCACCACATTTGATGATTCTTCTCCCAAATCATTACCTCCCCATTCCACTATAACTAAGTCAAAGCGCCTAACTTTGATCTAAATTGTTATGATATTTTAAAATTGCTATAAAAATTATACACAAATGTCCAGAAGTGTTCTTTTCCGGGTAGGATAATTATAAAAAATTGCACCCCTGGTTGTGCGTATATTCTCCAACTTGCCGGCAAAAATTCCGCAACTCTTGCAATGTGTGAAGTTCCTATTACAGCAATTTTCATTCTAAATTAATTAGTAAATTATACATCCATCCCTTACAAGATTAACTCGGGAAGTCCATCCCTTACAAGATTAATACGGGAAGTCCATCCCTTACAAGATTAATACGGGAAGTCCATCCCTTGTATTAAACAGTCATCTTTAATTTTTTTTACAGTGTCCGTTTCTGTAAGACAGTAAACCCTTCCTGCAATTTTGAATTACCGTGCGGAATTCTTGAAGGAAATACACCAAGATACTCAACAATTATAAAATCAGACGTATTGGACCAACTAATACGTCTTTTATAACTGTAGTCAGACTTCAAATGATTATATTGACTAGAGACAATGATTACTTCACTTTCTGATGGTTGCGGTTCAATTTCAATGAATATCTTTTTCTTATTCACCTTTTTTCGATACAATAAATCCCACGACGCTTGACAATTAATTTCTTTGAGGACAACATGAAATAATATTTTGCAACCCCACAAGATTTTCTAAGCCAAATACCACAATCATCTCGATACGTTTGTTGTTGTTGCAGATCTTTACTAACATAAAAATACATATTTTCTTTTACACCGTCAGGAATGGCAGGTAAAGATTGACGGGTTTCAGATAAAATGAATAATAGCTGTTGAAGGGGAAGAAAATTATCTATCAGAACATTTTTGCCCTTGGACTCTAGGATACTAACATTTTTATGCAACTCTTCTGAAAAACTAGCGCACTCAAGTGAAGAATTATGCAACTCTTCTGAAATGCTAGCGAGTGAAGAATTATGCAACTCTTCTGAAAAACTAGCGCACTCAAGTGAAGAATTATGCAACTTGGACTCTTCAAATGATACATTTGGACAGAATGAATAATTTAAAAATGCATTTAATTTAATAAAGCACTCATTCNTTTGGTTTCAATTTATAGCCTTTACATACAAAATTGCAATTTTTGAAACTCAAGAAATACCAGCTTTACCCTATCTGCATAATTTTTACGTGAAAAGTCGTAGAACAAGTTAAAAAAAAAGTCATGGAAGGATAGTTTATTTAAAAAACGGTGTCTGAGTTATATCTAAAAATAGGTTTAAGTTGATTCTTGACAATGTGGCTGGAGATGAAAAATAAACGACATGCACAATGCCATAGAAGTAATATAGGAGAACTTATTTGAAAAATAGAAAAAGAATTAAGCAGCATCATTTTGTGAAAGGAGTAATTTCATTTAAGCAATCTGCTATTGATATGAAGAAATCAGCATAAATTGCGACATGTGACCATATGTCCAATCCAAAATCATTTACAGATAAAGTTCCATCACCAATGGTAGTTTTGACAGTGATGTAATCAATATCTTTTGACTTGGAACAAGAATAAATTCTCTAGGTTAAAAATCATTATGCTATCAGTGGCTCATTGACACAGAAATGTATAATCTTTACTAGGAACTATCATTTTGTACATCATGCTTAAATAAAGATGATACACTTGCAGTTGGGGGAAAATGAAAAAAGTTTAAAAGAAATATACTTTCCTTTAAAGGGGAAGACGTTCCTAATGAATTAATATAAATAATTTTATTTTCTTTGGGATTCACTACATATCCCGTGAAATGTTCATTACCACAAAGCGGCAAAAAAAATTAAAGAATATTTATCGATTGCAATCATCACATTCTTGAAAATTTTCTTTAAATAATTCTCATAAAATGGCGTACTCTTCGACTCTACTGAACTTAAGCAGCTAACACAATATATGTAATCACTATTTATGCATTTAACAAATTCATCTATACATGCGGTATTCAGATATTTATGCTTAGTTTCACAATTGAATAAGTGATCCTTAACAAAATCAATTTTGAAAACATCAGAATTTTGAATTTCCATATTTGCCTGTACGACGCGCTTTTGAAATTTAAAAATTCAATTCAATCACTTACAAAATATAATCTATACAACACTTAAATATATAAAAATTACATTCTCATATAATAATTATTAAATAATAATAAAATTAACATTTTTATAAATAAAAATCATATTGAAATAACGCTAAATTGAGGCCTCTTCGGCACTCTTCGGCGTTTTTGATGCATTGGCAGCACGAATGTTGTTAGATTCCTATCGGTACTAATAGTAGAGATGACATTTTAAAAAAGATTCGGTATCTTCTAGGAAGTAATGAAAATTGTCATAGAACAAATACAGGGCAATTAAAAATCGTAAGTAGTTTTGGAGCAGAATTTTTGGGTAGGCCCAATTTGGGGCGATAGAATATAAAACGTGGGCAGATGTAAACACGTGGAAATGGGACAGCGCACAAATTCTGTGGGGCGGGTCGGGGCAGTTCAATCTCTGGTTTGGTATGGGGTTTTGCACGCACGTATGGTTTGCATTTAACGCCACTTTAGTACAACTTATTTGCATTAACGTGAGAGGCTGTTAATTGCGATTTCGAAATTAAAGTTTAATGTGTTTTTTTAGACACGGTGACTACATCAAAGTCGACGACTGCCAATCACAGTGGCGCCTCTTCAAATGTAGTCGATCTTACCCACGACGATGACATGCGGCGGGCGATGGAGCTCAGCCTTCAGGATCGCTACTTGGATGTCTCTAATGAAGATCGAGACATCAGCAGGTTGTAGTTATATCAAATTTATACAACTGAAGTTAATGTTAAGCAATTAATGTTGGCAATAATGAGGTGGATTTGTATAAAAGATTAATTGAAATTTTAATAAACAATTTAAGCATTGACTCGTGTTTCGTGTTGCTTCAGTATTCAAATCGGCAATATTTGTTTTCGAAATAATATCCACTGTTTTGTAGTATTGTTGAACTATACTTCGAAGACCGTTTGAACTAGTGATATTTGTTACATTCCGGACGAAGAAGTGTATTTTTATTAACGTTGATTGTTTACCGAAGTTAGTAGTGTCGTGTCACATTTTCAGTTTTCTCTTTTTGAGCGCATTTCTTTATATAAATGAGATGATTTTATGAAACCATATGCTAATATCGCTATTTTCTCAATAACTTTATTGCTTAATTCTTTTTAGCTGTTTTCACGAATATTATTCAAATATATTGTCAGTACAACCCCCTTAATATAACCACTGTTAATAAAACCAACCAGGTAATCATATTACGGTACCGAATTTACCTATTTGATAGTTGCTGGACAATAATACCAAACTCCGCTTAATAGAACAATCGAAAAATGTAAAAATCGGGGTTTGTAGACCTATCCCACTATAAGCCTTCAAAAGAACATTATGGATCATTTCCAATTGAAGTCCCCGTTAAGTTAAGATGCATTGGCAGCACGAATGTTGTTAGATTCCTATCGGTACTAATAGTAGAGATGACATTTTAAAAAAGATTCGGTATCTTCTAGGAAGTAATGAAAATTGTCATAGAACAAATACAGGGCAATGAAATATCGTAAGTAGTTTTGGAGCAGAATTTTTGGGTAGGCCCAATTTGGGGCGATAGAATATAAAACGTGGGCAGATGTAAACACGTGGAAATGGGACAGCGCACAAATTCTGTGGGGCGGGTCGGGGCAGTTCAATCTCTGGTTTGGTATGGGGTTTTGCACGCACGTATGGTTTGCATTTAACGCCACTTTAGTACAACTTATTTGCATTAACGTGAGAGGCTGTTAATTGCGATTTCGAAATTAAAGTTTAATGTGTTTTTTTAGACACGGTGACTACATCAAAGTCGACGACTGCCAATCACAGTGGCGCCTCTTCAAATGTAGTCGATCTTACCCACGACGATGACATGCGGCGGGCGATGGAGCTCAGCCTTCAGGATCGCTACTTGGATGTCTCTAATGAAGATCGAGACATCAGCAGGTTGTAGTTATATCAAATTTATACAACTGAAGTTAATGTTAAGCAATTAATGTTGGCAATAATGAGGTGGATTTGTATAAAAGATTAATTGAAATTTTAATAAACAATTTAAGCATTGACTCGTGTTTCGTGTTGCTTCAGTATTCAAATCGGCAATATTTGTTTTCGAAATAATATCCACTGTTTTGTAGTATTGTTGAACTATACTTCGAAGACCGTTTGAACTAGTGATATTTGTTACATTCCGGACGAAGAAGTGTATTTTTATTAACGTTGATTGTTTACCGAAGTTAGTAGTGTCGTGTCACATTTTCAGTTTTCTCTTTTTGAGCGCATTTCTTTATATAAATGAGATGATTTTATGAAACCATATGCTAATATCGCTATTTTCTCAATAACTTTATTGCTTAATTCTTTTTAGCTGTTTTCACGAATATTATTCAAATATATTGTCAGTACAACCCCCTTAATATAACCACTGTTAATAAAACCAACCAGGTAATCATATTACGGTACCGAATTTACCTATTTGATAGTTGCTGGACAATAATACCAAACTCCGCTTAATAGAACAATCGAAAAATGTAAAAATCGGGGTTTGTAGACCTATCCCACTATAAGCCTTCAAAAGAACATTATGGATCATTTCCAATTGAAGTCCCCGTTAAACAAATTACAGTGGACACTTTCTTTAACTATGATCGTTTCCAATGATCATTTATATGAATAGCGCTTATTGTAGTTTTCTCTTTGAGTTTTCCGTAGTGTAGAGTAGATAGTCAGAGAAGCTCCCATTAAAATCTATTTTTCATTGGACGGATGTGGATATATAGGATGGATCCTACTGTACTGAATATATCTACTAACGTAGGTTGCCTAGGATTGTTTTACAATATCTGTAGAAATATATTAATTGCATCATCGCCCTATTTAATGACCTATTTCTTTGTTTCCATTATACATTTGTTCTAATTTGAGTTATGCATGGGCTTGATTTCTTGACTTTTAGAGCTCTGGAAGCTAGTCTTACTGAATCACAAACACTAAAGTCGTTTCCATGGCTACCAGATCCACTCAATCCGCATGAACGCATTCGTGAGTTGAACAGACCAGTGGGGCTTAAAAATGTTGGTAACACTTGTTGGTTTAGTGCTGTTATTCAGGTTAGTATCTTTCAATTTTATCGTATTTGCTTTACCTAACGTTGTGAAAATGTTCATCTTTCTAGGGTTTACAATAGTAAAGTTGGGTGTAGCTTATCAATAATTTGAATTGTGAATCACTATCTATAGTTTGAAGTCCGTTTGAATTCGATTTCACTAATGTTAATCATGGTATTTGCCTGTAATCAATGTTGCAAATTCGAAACTGACTCCTTGGGATGTTCTTATGTGCATTTCTGTCGTAATTTTTTCTTACAAAAACCTGAATATTTTAAGACGAATGTGGTCAATCGCCCTCTTTATTATTAAAAAAAGTTACAATTGAAATTAAATTGTTTATCTGCTAGATTTCCTAATGAAAGAATGTTGGGTTCTTCCTTGTGAGACGACATTGAGAAGTGTAGTGTACGTGAATTCTAATGAACAAACGTTTATCACAATTGATTTATGATTTGTTATCTTTCGTGAGCAAAGTGGTAGTTAGATGATTTGTATCTACTGATATCCAATTTCATAACAGTACGTGATTTTTTGCATTTTTGAATTCTTAATTATTGCACCTTTTGGACTGTTAAAAAGTAAGGATCATCTTTCAAATTGACGTTGATTGCCAGTGGTAAAATGCGACAACCTGTGCGATCTGAAATCAAATACTCGTAAACACTTGGAGATTTCAAATTTAATATACTGTTTATTAACAATGTGTTCTTAGCAGTTAAGAAAATTTATTTTTTCCCAACGGAAGGCTGAATTGCACTAATGATCCACCTAGAAAGTCGTGAAGTACATTTTGTTGCTTTTGAAGATTATTGAATTTTATCTTTATGGTATAAATGAAAAGAAATCGATTGAATGTCATTGAATACATTTAAAGTCACTGTATTCGTTTTCAAACAAACTCAAATTGTCACCAATTAAATTATTATAGTGGTTTTTTGTTTTGTTAGATGAACGTCAATATTTATAAACCTTTATGTAGTAAGTATTAAAATCATATTCGCTTTTAGTCATTGTTTAATCTCCCTGTATTTCGAAATCTTGTCTTACAATTCAATCCAGTTGAATACAACAACCGGAATGATATCATTTGTACCAAATACTATCTTTTCATGCAAGAATTACGCAATCTCTTTGGCCTTCTTATCGGCAGTACACGCAAGTACATCGATCCCACCAACGCTGTTAGAATTTTGCAAGGTAAATTTGCTGGTTACACATTAGTTGTTCAATAAATTACAATGAAAATATACTTGTTATGAAACTTAAATTAGGCATTTGGTTTTCAATATTTCCCATCGATTATTTGACGATCTATTTATAGTGATTTATTCCCATTTTAGGAGCATTTTCTGATAGCAGTGTGTCAGCTCAACAAGACGTTAGTGAGTTCACTGGGAAGTTACTTGAGTGGGTTGAAGATGCTCTGAAGATGTTTGCTGACATCACTCAAAAGGAAGAACAAGACAGAAGGTAATACCGAACCACTTGTTGTATACATTCAAGAGACTGAGCTGAGCAAACATCCAATAGAACAACAGATACAATATTCATATACTTATTTTCATATTTATTTACTTAAGCTTTAAAGAAATCATAATTAGGTTACATCACAACTAGGAATTTCTCTATTCTGTCTGAGGGTATTGTTTGCATTGGAGGCTTAGCTTCCTTTTGTTTTCTATAACATTCAAAATTAATTATGATAATGTGGCAATGCGAAATGCTTGTATATATGGATGAAATTTAGGGCGTTATCGACAAGCAAATACAATGCAATTCATTACAAAAAAATTCAACCGAGAGAATGATTTACTTAAAGTTTTGAAACGATTAGTGATTACTTCATATTTATTCGAAATTTCGGCCTTCCACTTCAGTCATGTTGAGTTTTATAAGAGAAATGATAGTGCATATCGCATGCAAAATGTGGGGGGGGTCACAATTCACAAGTGGAACATTCAATATTGAACCACAGTTTAAGTCATTTATTCCGAAATGAAGAAGGAGTCGCTATTCTAACTATATAATATTTACGTATTGCGAAGAAATATATATTTATCACAGTGTTTGAGGCCAAATTCTATTAAAAACGCAATTTAAATTGTTTCTGTAAGTTCATAAAAAATTCACATTTGTTGCTTAGAATTTCCAGCACTGCTTTGCAAGATATTTTCTGTGGCCAAATAGAACGACGTGGCATCAATGATGGAAAAGAGTTTCTCGCCATTGACGCATTTATCCAGTATCCAATACAAATTTCTGGAAAAAAGGCCTTTCATGGTGAATTGGAATCTAGTCTTATCAACTTCAGCGATGAAGCCAATCATTCAGAGGTGAATTTTCGTAGTATTTTTCACAATGATTTGCATGTTTTTTATTCAACTGAAAAATTTATGGATAGTGGTTAGGCTTTATGCATATTGTAAAAAAGTTCATGATATGTAAATTTGATCATAATTTGTAATCATTTTCTATGGATTTAAGGTATGACACGCTTTATATTTGCATGGATTATCATATGGAGCAGTGCTTTTCATCGCTATTTTAGCAATGGTTCACAAAACTGCCACCGGTGCTCATCCTTGAACTCAGTCGATTTAAATTCAATCAATCGTTGAATAAAGCTGAGAAGATCCACGACTCGCTTTCGTTTCCCGATATTATTTATTTAGATAGGTATGATTAATCACAAATTTGATTACATCTACCTGTATTTGCATGCTGTTGCACTAGTGTGCCTCATATTTTAAAAGGTTTCATGCCTGATGCTACTTTTCATATACAATAATATAGTAAGGTTGCCTATCATCATATCGAATTTGCTATCAAACCATCAACACTAATTCAACAATTGTTTAAAATACATTTTAGGGTGGATTGCTGACTAGTTATAAATTTCAATCTGAGTTAGATTAATGAGCCCAAATGTGCCAATTTTCTTTTGCAAATTTGCCAATTTTTTTTGCAAATTTGCAAATTTTAACTACTTGTATTCAACACAAAATGAAGAGTTGTTAAACAATATAGTTGTCTCTTTCCAATATTGTGCAGCATCCATATATTACGATCCCAAATCAAGTAATTTAGATATATGGTCAAGTTGCTTTTACTATACTGTAAATAGAATTAAAGTTGTCGGTCTTAAAAACATAATTGACAGATTTGTGGAAATGCATGTATCTCGGAAAAGTTATTGAATATTAAACCTCTACGTACTATGAAAAAAATTATTTAGGAACAATTG
>CABFPE010000065.1:1852632-1874687 GCA_900660155.1 Hofstenia miamia | reverse complement strand
CGAACTTTTGATCCTTCAAATTTTGAAAGAGTATCAACAACTTTTGCATTAAGCATATTTTGTGACAGCACTTTATCAGCGTTAAAATACTACAACATTTCAAGGAATCTTAATTGGGATGGAACAATTAGATTTGTTGAATTAATACTTAAAATGTGGAAAATTAAAAACACTAAAACACCCTTTAAAGGTCTACATCATAGAGATTCTTCTGTCGATCCTGTTCGTGATGTATGCGACTGGAAACTAAACTTCCTTGCAGATTTTTCCAAATGGCTAGAAAAATGGCATTCCTCTATATTTGAATCAGGATTAACATCAGAGACATTTCTGGCAGTCAATGTGACAACAAAGTCATTAACAATGATTGCGCAAAATTTATTGGAAGAGTATGACTTCAAGTACGTCCTGCTTGGAAACTTTCAATCAGATTGTATTGAATCTCGATTTTCATGGTACCGACAAGGATCTGGTTCGAACTATCTCATTTCTGTGAAACAAATTTTCGAGACTGAGAGTAAGATTAAAATAAAATCATTAATCATGAACTCTGAATTTGATCTGCGTCATTGCACTGAAGAATTCAAAACTGTGCCTGTTCAAATCACTAACAAAATCAAAAGTATTGGTGAACAGTTACTGTCTTTAGTTAGCTTTGATGTTCCCACAGATTCTGTCCAAATTATCTATTTTGTAGCTGGATATATTTGTAAAAAACTATGTGATTTAACCGCCTGTGATGCATGTAAATATGCACTTTCGAGTAATGAACACCTCGAATATGAAGACTTGTCAGCTGTTCCCGATGACTTCTTTACTTTAGTTAACAGAGGAGGACTGTCAAGACCCGCAACTTGGTTATTTAATGTGGTCAAGAACTCCTGGATTATTTTCTATGAGTTACATGAGAGAAATCTCATTTCAGAGATTATATTTAAAAGGCCACATGAGAATTTTTTATATCTATCACAAAGTTGTTTCGGTTTTTTGAATACTCATTGTGATTCCTGTGATAGAAGTTTCTTTAGTGATGTTATAAGAAGATCTTTTCATTGTTTCTTAAAGAATTTTGCACATGAGCAATCTACTTCTAGTGGAAGACAGCATCAAAAATTTGTCAAGTAGTGTAAATTTTTTGTTTGAATTATTTTTACATGTTTTTTAATACATTAATTGTGATTAATCCTTAGCTTAATTTTTTTATTTATATTATTTTATCTTATTTACAAAAAATTCAACAAATAATTATATCTTTGCTAACGTGTTGTGTTACTGTCAACGTTTTGTTGTAATAAATGCGATTAAATTAATTGCATTCTAACCCCTAGTTGGTGATTTGACTAAAATTAAGTTCCTGTCCAGATGTTGTTATTCTCGGAGTTCGCGGCCAGGGGATATTGCGGCAGGTTGCTAACGAAAGGCAGTAGTGATTGAGGCGCGAAACTTTCAAAAGAGGTGTTATTGTGTTATTAGTTGGCGGGGCTTTGAACTGCATCTTGTAAATAGATGAATGCTCGAAAAAGGATTTAATGGCAGTGACAAATTTTCTAATCCCATGCTGTGAAAAGTGAATACCGTCTGTTGAAAAAAGGCGACTGTTTACCACTTTGGGACCTAAACAAAACTGGGTGAATAGCTTAAAAATAGAGTATTTTAATTTTTCAGATAAGTTAAAAATAATCTTGTTGACGTTTACTACTTCATTGTTGCCTTGAAGCAGTCTGTTGCAAAAAGGTGGGATTTCACTTAGAAATATATTGGACTAAAAATATGGTTGATTACTTTAATAAGATTAGAAAACTTAGCTGCGTAATTAGTTGGGTCCTTGAGGATATCGTTTCTTCCAATTTGCACAAAGACTGTCTTAATATGTGTTTTTGGATAAAGTTCCAATGTCTGCTGTAGCTCAGATATGGTGGCAGCGGGGTACGAGTGTACAGTTACCTCTTTGTTTTTAATTATGTTGCTTGAGTGTAAAATCCTAAACATGGAGGTACCTAGAATTAAGAAATTAGAACCTGGTTTGATTTTACCAGGTTTTCTTGGAGGGTGAGAAATAAGATTTTTGCTCGATTCTGATGATTTCATCAGGGTGCTATTATTTTCTTTGGGAGCTTCTTGTGCGCATGTGTTAAGGGTAGAGGATGGAGGCGTGTGATCACTTAGAAACGAGTGCAGTGCAAATAACCCTTTTCGACTGAGAGCCAGGAATGGCGCTACAAGTTTGCAGTGCTGATCATCTTTGTTGACTGTTGAGTCGGTGACGACTTTAAGTGCGGAGCGGAGAGCACAATCAGCTTGTCTAGAGAGAAGAGATCGCGGCCAATGAGAAGATATTGCGGCCTATGTAGTCTTTTGTACTTAAAGTTGGTTTTAAATAATGTCAAGCGAACGTCATCTCTTAGGGTTCTAGGTATTGAACGGTTCTAGGTATTGAATTTGATACTAACATGAACTTTAATACACATACTAGTAAAGCCATAGCCTCTATAACATTCACACTTTTCCTTTTGCTAAGACTAAAGCATCTGGGTTTTTATAAAGATGAACCGGAGACTGTAGAATTCCTTAGTGATATGCAAAATGAGAACAAAATGGATAAACTTCAGAGAAAGGCCGTAAGATTTGGAATAATTGATAAATACACCAGTATTAGAGAACATATAAAGATGGCAGATGCGAAGCTCTTTAAGAAAGTAAATGATTCAGATGGTAAATTTTCTTTGATTTTCATGCCTATTAGAACTAACTATGAAGAAAGTAAATTACCAGCAGACAGTCGACTGGTGGAGCATCAGTCAGCTTATTCCCAAAGAGAAACTTGCGATTTTACTGAAGATTCATTTGAGTTATATTTTTTATTATAGATGGTAATCTATAATTCAATCAAACTTCTTATCTTAACTATATTATGTATGATTCAGTTTTAGTGTAAATTGATCTTTTATCTCGCATATTTTTTAACCAATTTGATAATCACAGATCTTTAAGTGATTCGATATTTCTGCTGATATTCTATGTTCTTGAATTCTTCTTCATAATTATCTTGAAGCTTGTCCAGCATAAGTTTAAAAACAGGTACATGTAATTTTGTGAACCACGTTAGACAAATCTTCAAAATTAGTAAGTGTTCTTAAATTTCGAATAGTCATCCATTGAATGAACTGGTGGAAGCTGTTGGATCGAATACAATTTTAACTTTTTTCCAGGTAGATATTAAAATGCCTTTAAAAGTTTTGATTGTTCTGCAATACTTTCTCATGTTAAGCCTCATTTTCCACAGTTATGTCGTTTGGTCTATTTTTGTTACTCCCATCTTTCTCACATGAAATTTGCATTTAAATCCTTGCTTTCAGCACGTGTAGTTCAACATGGTGATCCCATTCTGTTTGTTTTGGATATCCACCCAATCGTTTTTGCTATCAAATATAAATTTCCTGAATAAGCATGTAACGCCTGGTACTTAGATGGTAGTTCTCTGGTTGGTGATATTTCATCCTTTTGTAAAGATTTGAGTTGGTGGTATTATTTATGAAGAAACCAGGCTAGTGCTTTGCCCAAGGCAATCAACAATTGAAAAGATGATCTTATCACCTCTGGAGCTCTTATCTCCAAGTAACCAAAATATGTTCAGAGTTCTTTTCAAAACGTGAGATAATAAATGATATACAATTACTTGAAGACTCACAGTTAGAATTGAATCAGTTGCGGAGCTGTGGTTTACTACCTAAAACAACCTTCTGTTAAAAAACTTCTAATACTACAACTGTTACAGCCGAACTCGAAGAAGAATTTGATTCAAAATTTCATCAGCCTATCGAAAGTATAACAGATCGAACCATTTCTCTGCCACAAAGACTACGCGCATCTTCGCCAATTGGTAAAGAAGGTTATAGATTACAACTAGCCTCATCAATTGCTCCCACTGAGGTTTTGGTGTCCTATGTGGACAGTACAGAATTATGTAAAAAGATTGTTCCAGGGATGATTATGTTTACTCTGCGTAACATCAGTGTTTGCAAAATCTTTCTAGCAGAGGACTAGCTTTGTCTGAAATTCCTTTACAAGTGGCTCCAATTGCACAAATATCTATTTTTTCACTCTTGTCTCAACTTGATAAAACAAGACTTCTCTCTTGCTCCCTACCAGGAAGTGGCTATTGGCTAGCTCCGACTCCCTTGAAAGCACTTAGTTTTTATTCGCTCCAGCTGAATTCCGAGTTTTCCATTGTTATCGACGCAGGATCCCCTTAATTGATGATGAAAAAAAATTTCCCAAGTGCTTTAAACCTAAGTTTTTTTCTTTGAGCATGCATGTCATGCATCGTTGATGGTGAAAAATTACGACTTAGAGACTCTATTTTTGCAACGGTTTCTAAAGGTGCTTTGTCTTCTTTGAGCATTCTAACCTCACTGTGTCGTCCAGGAAACAAATTTTTTTGCCATGCTAGTTCACTGGGCGTCAATCCGCTCAAGACTTTATGGTAATTATTTCACTACAACTTTCGACTGTTCCTCTTGTGGCTACTAAAACTGGTCATACTCTAGAAGATTTAGACAACTAGAAACTTACTAAATACGTGGAATCATGTCCAGCTGCTGGTATATCCTTTATACTCTTATCAGTGGAAGCTCTTGGGGGATGGTCACCAATTGTTATCAAAGTATTCTGCAAGATGTCTTTCATGTCTTTAGCCTGAAGTGCTTCTTGGATCTGAATATGCCTTCTACATGTTTTTTCCAATAGCTATCAATAATTTTACTGCGTGGAAACGCAACACTTCTATTATCAAGATATGGGGGCTATGGTTCAAGCAGTTCACGTCTAATCTGTGACATCTAGACTACAATCAATTCAAATGGTATCATCCATTTTACCATAAGTTGGTCTAACAATGCTCACAAATACAAGTGCTTTTTTAAACATGGTTTATTCAACATGGTTTTCTACAGTTTTCCTTCAAATGAAACAGGTGAATACCGTTAGGAATTCTACCAAAGTACACATTATATGTATCTTTTCTGAAGCATAGGTCTGACAGCATAGGTCTTATCTCCAGTTACTTATATAATCGCATGCAAAGAGTTAAAATTAATGAATCTTTTTCAGATTGGGTATGCACTAAAAATGGGGTTCCACAGGGTACAATTTTGGGTCCGTTATTATTTAATATTTACATAAATGATTTGTCCGAGCAAGTAACATGTGACGTTATACAATATGCAGATGACACAATATTATTTCATTCTAATAAATTTCCCGAAAAAGCGGTTCAAACTCTCGAAACAAACTGTGCTTCTCTTGCTAAATATTTTGCCTCTATAAAACTAAGAGTAAATCCACTAAAAACTCAATTCTGTATTGTTAAATCAAAAACTAAATCTACTGATACTTCAAGATACAAACTTAATTTCAACGGCATTCAAATAAAACAGGTTGAGTCTTTTAAGTACCTCGGAATAATTTTTGACATACATCTAAATTTTGAAGAGCAACTAAATCATGTTATTAGAAAAATGGCCATATCGATTAAAGCAATTAACTTAATTTCTCAAAAACTTCCAACTAAAGCAAAAATTCAATTAATATATGCTCTAATATTAAGTCATTTTAACTATGCCAATGTACTCTACACAGATATAAACCAACAATTTCTNGAATTACCAAAATATATTAAACAAATAAGTAAATTAAAAAACTTTAAAATGAATATTAAAAAATATTTTTGCACTTATAATATAAAAAAACTGAAATGGCGAGGTTATAAATTTTATAATCCTGATTACTCTATTAATAGAAACTAGCAATCGCCATAGCCCAAGTTAACCACTTTTTATTTGTAAATATTCGTTGTTTTCTTTTTTTGTTTAGTTTTGTATTACTTTCTTGACGCTTTCAGAATTTGTTATCAGTATTTCTATTTATTGTTAAAACAATTTCTGAATATAGATTTTTCTTCTTCTTCTTCTTCTTCTTCTTCTTCAGAAACGCATTAGCAGTTGATTTTTAAATTTGATGCTTTTATGTAGATGTGGCCAATATACCAATTTTTATCAATGAGAGCTACCTGATGCCTGTACTGACTCCATTCCATGAATCTGTTTTGGCGACTTGAAAGTGTCCTTAATTAATGTTTAGGCCATCACTTGCGATTTTGAAAAGTGTGTTGTTAGACTCGTTATAGTGATATGTTATTTAATATGGACAATGTCCTAAGTATTCCCCAATTTTTGATATACTTTATCCAAATTAACTTCTTAGTGGTCATTACGACTTTGATGTCTTCAGTTTCATTTCTGTTAATACTTAAAGAAGTCAGGACTACGCTCACATAGTGCTTGCATGTTTAATCGTATTGCTCTCAAGTCTAACTAGTCTTTCAGGTATAATTTTCACTTCATTAGCTTCTGGTCAACTCAAGTCGCTTTTGGAGATTTTTTTATTATTATGAGAACGATGTTAGCTGTTCTCTGTTTTTCCTTTGCTGTGTTGCTCTTCATTTTGCTAATAATTTCTTTTTGTAAATGTTTTGGCATAATTGTAAAAAAAGAATTAAACTAAACTGAATTGCTCTGACTGAAATAGAAATTGTGTTCCACAAGGAACAGTTTTGGCACCTTTACTTATTCAACAACAACAACATGCATTAAAATTTCCATGTACATATACATTTATTAAGTTGAAAAACGTATTAAAAATATAAATAATGCATCTTTCTTCAGATGAGCTTTGTTATCACAGTAGTTGTTTGCATGCAAGCGATTAGAGCAATTAAACCACATGAAATGTCATACCATATACCGACGATTCTACATTATTTAGTTCACATCAGAAGTGTAGAAGAGACTTCTATTACATTACACTTTTTTGTGATTGGTCAAGAGGGCGAGTCCTATACATTATACTCTGACTCATTGCCTATGTTAGGTCTTCAAGATTGACGGGTGGTATTGCAGTGACGTCATGTAAATTGCATAGCCATTCTCTGTTGACTAACAGAGGTTCACAAACATGTACTTTACTAGTTTCTATAGTGACTCATTAGTTTTGTGATACTTACTGGGCCAATTTAGAATTTGAAAATAAAAATTTTCTTTTCCATAAAAAATTCCATGCATTTCTATTGCTTAGCTAGTCTACGAAGAAAATTTAATTTGTTTTTTGGGAATCTATACATTGAATGCAAAAGGTTACATTTTGTTTTTTTAAATGCGTTTTCCTTGCAAAAATTACTTACATTCAATTTGTCTTTGCTAATGTCCAAAATACAAAATGGAAAAATATTCATCATACTTAAGCATTATTAGTATGTGAAGTATAGACTTACATGATAAAAGCAAACTAATTTTCGAAAAAATTGAACATGGTTTATGTAAAAAGATGCAATTTTGTTTTATAAAAAATTATAAATGCCATGCTATTATAAGATTTATACATATATATTTTTTCTTTATACACTGTTATAACATACACAGTTATAGACTTTACTCACCAGTCTTCTTTTGCATTACTTATCTTTGCATTTCTTTTGGTTTATATGGATTGTAGATTGTTACAACTTTTTTCGACTTTGCACAACTTTTTCAGTGTTTTAGTTTATGGCTTTTTGTGTGTTCATAGACTTTTACATTACTTCACTACTTGTAAATAACAATTAGTTATTCACTTAGCATGGAATGAATGTGCAAATACATTCTCTACTTTTTCCCTCATATTGTAGCTGCCATAGAAATAAGAACATATTATCCAGATGATTCACTACATTAAGTGGTCTATTCCAAATTATTTACACTACTATGCCAACTTCACCTTTCTAAACATATAAATGCTTGTAAATGGGTAAAAAAAGGTAGTAAATATTATATAATTCATATTCAAAAAATAAAGATGCATTGGTATTTAGAAGGGGGTTGCTAAGAATTTTGATAAACAAACACAATTTAAAACTGTAAATAATGAAATACAAGATGTATAAAATCACATAGCATAAATTCATTTATAGCAGAAGTGTAAAAGATATGCTTGGTTAAGTGTGAAATACTATAATATACATAGGCAATGAAAACAAAAGATGGAAAAGTATGCTACAATGAATTGCTAAGAAATTTGTAAGACAAAACAAAAATTATTGCATGTAATTTGTTTTCAGTTAGTTAGTTAAAAAAATAGAAATTTAAACACATATAATTAAAATAAGATACTTAGCATACCAGAAACTAATGCATATAACTTTGTTTCAGTCAATTGTTGGTTAAAAAATAGAAATGTAAATATGTTGCAGGTTAAAGATTTTGTTAAAAAAGTGTAAGGGAACAAAAAATATTAAACCATAGTAAATTATTACAAAATAAGAACCAAATTGCTAAGAATTTTGTGAAAACTACAAATTAATAATTTATTGGTTAATATAGTGAAAAAAATGCCTATAAAATCACTTAACTATGGTATAAACTCTACTATGACTTGAAAACTTAATACATATTTAGTTAATAACATCATTCAAACATCAAGTGTAAGAACAAATATTACTTAAAAATTCGAATTTTAATAAATATTACAAGTTAATATAAGTGATGAAAACAAAAACATTAAATTCAAGGATAAAATTAATACCAATGTTTGTATGTGTAGATGTATGTGAGATCTAATCCACTTAAGGATGCCATAACATCAATTATTGATTGAAAATAGGAAATTTAATAAGTATTGAGAGAATAAATTNTTAAAACTGTAAATAATGAAATACAAGATGTATAAAATCACATAGCATAAATTCATTTAAAGCAGAAGTGTAAAAGACATGCTTGGTTAAGTGTGAAATACTATAATAGGCAATGAAAACATAAGATGGAAAAGTATGCTACAATGAATTGCTAAAAATTTGTAAGACAAAACACACATTATTGCATATAATTTGTTTTCAGTTAGTTAGTTAAAAAAATAGAAATTTAAACACATATAATTAAAATAAGATACTTAACATACCAGAAATTAATGCATATAATTTTGTTTCAGCCAATTGTTGGTTAAAAAATAGAAATGTAAATATGTTGCAGGTTCAAGATTTTGTTAAAAAAGTGTAAGGGAACAAAAAATATTAAACCATAGTAAATTATTAAAAAATAAAAACCAAATTGCTAAGAATTTTGTGAAAACTATGAATTAATAATTTATTGGTCAATATAGTGAAAAAAATGCCTATAAAATCACTTAACCATGGTATTAACTCTACTATGACTTGAAAATTTAATACATATTTGGTTAATAATATCATCCAAATGTCAAGTGTAAGATTAAACATTGAAATACGAATTTATATACCAATGTTTGTATGTGTAGATATATTTGAGATCCACTTAAAGATACCATAACATTAATTACTGATTGAAAATAGGAAACTTAATAAGTGTTCAGTTAATAAATTCCCCCAAGCAATGCTATGCAAATCTGAGTGTTGAATAAAAACTGAAAAGTAAATGCATATTTAGTAAAAATACAACAATAAGAGTACCTGTATGATAAAAACACTGCGAAATCAAAACACTCACTTCATTGCTAAACATAGGCACAGCTAGATTGACTGAGCTTTCATTTTAATTTAATATTCATGAATTTCTAATTAATCATGAATTTTCTAATGAAAAGCTGCATCACCTATCATGTAACAACTAATTAAAACAAACAGCCAAAACATGGCTATTTTGAATAGATNAGTTGTGTACTTTGTTCTTCAGGTGTTGTAAGGTTGTATATCTCTGATGTCATGGGAATATGTTCTGTTTTGTTGGTAAACAATTTTGTTTGCAATCTATTGTTTACAATGTCATTTTTTTATATATAGTGGTTTTAGGAATTTTTAAAATAGCATGAAATTAGAATTTTTGCAATCTTTTGTTCAAAATGTAACAATTTTTTATACACATTAAATACATAATTTTCAATGAACAATTATAATATTCTTCAAACATTTATATTGGGATGGGAGTGCTGTAGGAAACAAATGCAATGTGTATTTACATATTATAAATTTCACACAGTAATATCTAAATTAATGATTAATAAACAAGTCAAATGAGGTGATGTTCACAGTATAAAACACATGACAATTAAAAGCTTCAACAAATGCAACTAAAAATGTGCATTACCAAACATTTTTATTTATGATAAAGTGTATAATTAATTTAACATCAGAGTCTAAATTCACATCATTTCATTAAAATAAAATTGATTATATTTTTAAAAGAAATATCTGAAAGATTTGACAAAAAATAATATTGCAAAAAAGGTTAAAACTCAAAACAAATTCTGTGATTTAATTATAAAAAAACTCACCAAAAAGTTTGAAATCTTTCAGTATAGTTTTTTCATCAATGTGAATTTCAATTATACCAGTTGTGTATATTCATACATATACAAAGTTGTACTTCTTCACAAACAAGGTCAACATTATGTGGTTTTATCTATTCCCATTGTTCAAGTGTCAAAATGTATCCAATCATAACGATTGTTATCTATCAAACATGAAATTCAAATCACTTGAACAATTATTACAGTTAAATAAAACATTTTCAAATCATATAAAAATAGAATATTTTCACAAGTTGGAAAACAATCTAAAATATCATTACAACATGTTTTCCCAATTTATAAACTTATGTAAATGATAGAAACATTTTCCTTTCTCTTAATTAATATGGTCCTTGGGTTTTAGATATTTGTGATTTACAATTTTTTCCCAATGTCTTTTCTTTCTCTTAGTTTAAACAGTCTTTGGCTTTTCCATGTTTGTGACTTACATTTTTTCCATCATTTTTTTCTTTGAGTTTACATGGTTTTTGCCTTTTTGCACATTATTGCTTGCTTTTGGAATATCTTCTTTTCCTTTTTGTGTTTTTTGTGATGTGTTTTTGCCTTTTTGCATATTATTACTTACAATTGTATGTGAATGCTTTTTTGTGTCACAAAAATTATTGTTAAAATTGCTTTTGCAATTTCAACAAAACACATTGACATACAATTGTTACAAATTGATTGACAGGTGCTAATTGATTAGTCATAATCTTTGTTTAATTAATAAATAATGAAGGTGTGTGGCTAAAAGATGCAAATATTTATACATTATATAGCCAAACTAGGAATAATTTTAGACTGTACATATGTACTTTTCCACTATTGGAAAAATTAGTACTGAAATAATCATGTATTTCTTGTTAAAGAATTTGTTATGTACACTAGTACTGGAATGTTTGTGGAATAATACACAATGGTATTGAATTTCACTAATTCTTGTTATTACAAAGAAATTGTTTTATATTCAACCAGTCCTTACAAACTTTTCCATTTATTTTGAAACATAACTCCTCAGTAAACATAGAACTGTTGTAAAAACATCATTTTTGTGGTGTAGTGGCTTTTAATAGTTGTTTAATTGTTTAAGTGGTGTTTATAGTACAGATTAGTGGTGGTGTATAATTACATCTAGCAAAAACTATTTAAAAATAGAAGTAATTTTAGTATTATGATAATTTGAAGATAAAATTTTTAAAAACTGCATTTTTATTGATAGTTTGTCATTTTATTGTGAAAAGACATTGTATTGTAATGTTGTTTTAGTGCTGTCATTATGTTGTTCTGCAATGCCATTACAACAGTTCTATGTTTACTGGGTGACTCCAATTGTATGAAATTATCCTTTTTAAAATGTATGTATTTGCTTGCAGGAATAAAAACATTAATTTTCATCATCATTTTGTATTAATGATGGAGCTTGTAGATGTACTTAAATTTCATTTATAAAATTTTTTGTTAAATTATTTATCATGTTTATTGATTTTCATAAACAAAAATGTTTCTCTGCAGAGTTTGTCTGTACATTCATACATAACTTTCATTTATTACAAATTTAAAAGTTGGAAGAATTATCTTTACCTACAGGAGGATATAAATTAACAGTAGAATACATCATGTCAAATGGTGTTTATTGATGTGTATTTTATATATTGTGTAGTCTTTTATACAAATAGTAAAGTTTATCTTTCAACTACATAATGTAATTTGTAGAATGTCTTAAAATGGGTATTTATGTGTGGTATTAAATAAAACACATAAAAACAAAACCATTAACACTTCAAAATATGGGAATAATCTGAATATACAATAAGGAATAGTCAAATTTAAGTGTATGAACTTCTTCTTTCTCATTTTTGAAACTTTATACTAATACTGTCATGAAGTTTGCATTTTGTTCAATGCCTATGACATAAAGATATCTTTATATTAGATTATTATTAAGTTTTTACAATGATTCAAGTGGTGATGGTTGGATTTATTCAACAATGTAAGCTATTTTGCATTTAATAAGGTTATATTAATTAATTTTGTTTCATGTGATTATGAATTAATATAAAAATTTCGTAATTTTTGTACACATTTAATATTTTTGCTTACAAAAATTTGTATAAAACTTGTTGAAAATCAAGTTTTTAAAGAAGAATTATTTCTAATCACTCATCAATCTGAAATCATCATAGAGAAAATAAATCCAAAAAACAAAACTTAAAACATTACAAAATCTAAGGTCAATGGTCAATTTTTTCTTTCACATATTTTGATTATTAGCATTTTTTAAAATATTACTTCAAAATCTATTCATTTAGAAAGATAAGGTGAAAGGGTATGCAAAGTCAAAACTTTATGCAAAACAAATATTTGTCAAGTGTGTTAAAACATGTACTAGACAAAAAATAACAAAAGGAAAAATGTCAGATGTATTAAAACCCATAGCAATAAATCAAAAACTGGAGCTAAATCTAGTAATAAAAATACGTATTTTAGACTCTCAAATAGTGGAAAAATACTTAAAAATCCAAAACAGATTAGCCTCTCTTCAATGCTATGCCTTAGAAACCCTAATAATGTCAGATTTAGTTTTAAAAATTTTCAATATGATTTTAAAAATTTAATAGGGAAATTGAGTTAAAATCTGGTTTTCCTAATTGCATATTGTGAGATATATATTTTATAGTTGAATACAAGGAGTAAACCACTATGAAGAAGTATTTATTTCATTTTATACATTTCTGATAACTGTAATTTATGTTATTTATTTCTATATTTATACATATATCATGCTATCTCATATTTAGAAAATGTTTCTAAGTTGTTTTAATACCTAATGTACAAAATTTAGTTTAACTCATTTAATGAATGCTGTTGTGTTTTTATAATCTCATAAACAATTCCAAGTATATATTAATTAAATTAATTGTTATAAGTACTATACATATGTTTAAATTTATTATATATAGCTTTGATATTTATTTTCAATTTAAAAATTTTGCTTCTTTTCATTTTCACAAGCTTTTAATGCAATTTTGCAAACTGTGTACAAGTATTTTGTTTTGTAAAATCAATAAATTTAATAATTTTTGTGTAAATGTATTTTTTATGAAAATGTGTTAGTCTTTTTGTAATTAAAAATGGTTTGCAAGTTTCATGAAATCTAATTGATTCATTTTTGAAATGGTATTATATATTCATTTGCAAGTATTAAAAATTACTCATTGACTGGAAAAAAAATGTGAATTTTAACAATCTGATCATTGTAATGATGTTTACAGCATTGAAAGCTTTTTGATTTTAGCTTAAAAATTTGGAGTTTCACTCTTCTGCTTTGTATATCAATTCATAAAATCAAATGTTAGGAATAATGTTAGCAATGTTTTTTATATACCTTTTCTTCAAGGTTTATACAATATGTGTGTTATTATCTAATTTTCTCCAAATTATGCAGCTCATGACCATTTGGAAATGCATACAATGTTTAATTTTGAAAGTGAATAAACATAATCATTTTTTTCATTAATGCACTTTGTGTCATGCTGAGGTATTTATTTGCTGTGAGATATTGTTCTTTTGGTTGACATCTCATAAATATTTAATATTATTTGGAAAAGCAAACAACTTTTATTATGTAAAAACTAATAAATATATTATTTTAAGCCACATGTACCTTCTATGAAACAATGCAAACCTTTGTTAGAAATTGATTGTATTCAATGTTTTTTGTTATTTACATTTTTTTCAGCATTTAAAAAGTTTTAATTTTAAAATTAATAAACTATTATAAAGCTGCAAGTACTTTAACAATCACTAATCTGTAGAATGTCTCAAAATTTATATTTATATGCAATATTAAATAATAACATCAGTCATTCTTTAAAATACAAAAATCTAAATTTACAATAGTTGAAAACAACTAAAAAGCAAGTAATCATATGTGTAAATGCAAAAAACACATTACAAAAAACACAAAAAGGAAAGGAAAATATGCCAATACAAGTAATATTGGGCAAAAAGGAAAAACCCATCACAAAAAACACAAAAAGGAAAAGAAAACATGCCAAAAGCAAATGAAAATGTTTGAAAAAGCAAAAACCATGTAAACTCAAAGAAAGAAAAAACATTGGAAAAAAGATGTAAGACACAAATGTGGAAAAGCCAAAGACCATATAAACAAAGAGAAAGGAAATGTTTCTATCATTTACATACATTTATAAATTGAGAAAAACATGTTGTAATAATAATTTAGATTGTTTTCCAACTTGTGAAAAAAATCTATTTTTATATGATTTGAAAAATGTTTTATTTAACTGTAATAATTTTTCAAGTGATTTGAATTTCATGTACAACTTTGTATATGTATGAATGTACACAACTGGTATAATGGAATTTCACATTGATGAAAAAACTATACTGAAAAATTTCAAACTTTTTGTGAGTTTTTTTATAATTAAATCACAGAACTTGTTTGGAGTTTTAAGGCTTTTTTCAATATTATTTTTTGTCAATTTACAGATATTTCTTTTAAAAATATAATCAATTTTATTTTAATGAAATGATGTGAATTTAGACTCTGATGTTAAATTAATTATACACTTTATCATAAATATAAATGTTGCTTGTTTGCTAATGCACATTTTTAATTGAATTTATTCTCTCAATACTTATTAAATTTCCTATTTTCAATCAATAATTGATGTTATGGCATCCTTAAGTGGATCTCACATACATCTACACATACAAACATTGGTATTAATTTTATCCTTGAATTTAATGTTTTTGTTTTCATCACTTATATTAACTTGTAATATTTATTAAAATTCGAATTTTTAAGTAATATTTGTTCTTACACTTGATGTTTGAATGATGTTATTAACTAAATATGTATTAAGTTTTCAAGTCATAGTAGAGTTTATACCATAGTTAAGTGATTTTATAGGCATTTTTTTCACTATATTAACCAATAAATTATTAATTTGTAGTTTTCACAAAATTCTTAGCAATTTGGTTCTTATTTTGTAATAATTTACTATGGTTTAATATTTTTTGTTCCCTTACACTTTTTTAACAAAATCTTTAACCTGCAACATATTTACATTTCTATTTTTTAACCAACAATTGACTGAAACAAAGTTATATGCATTAATTTCTGGTATGCTAAGTATCTTATTTTAATTATATGTGTTTAAATTTCTATTTTTTAACTAACTAACTGAAAACAAATTACATGCAATAATTTTTGTTTTGTCTTACAAATTTCTTAGCAATTCATTGTAGCATACTTTTCCATCTTTTGTTTTTATTGCCTATGTATATTATAGTATTTCACACTTAACCAAGCATATCTTTTACACTTCTGCTTTAAATGAATTTATGCTATGTGATTTTATACATCTTGTATTTCATTATTTACAGTTTTAAATTGTGTTTGTTTATCAAAATTTTATAAATCTTGTTTTTCATTATTATCAAAATTATAAAAAAGATGTAGCATGTAAAGCCAAAAAGTTGATATAAACCAAAATAAATGTAAAAGTCAAATAATGCAGAAAATACAAGTATGCAAAACCTACAAATGTGTAAAACTAATGTTATAGCAGTGTATAAAGAAAGAATGTATATGTATAAATCTTACTAATAGCATTGCATTTATAATTTTTTTGAAAACAAATTTGCAGCTTTTTACATAAATCATTTTAAAATTTTTATAAAACTTGATTGCTTTTATCATGTAAGTAATGTTTACGTATGATGAATATTTTTCCATTTTGTATTTTGGATATTAGCAAAGACAAATTAAATGTAAGGAATTTTTGAAAGGAAAATGCATTTGAAAAATCAAAATGTAAGCTTTTGTATACAATGTATAGATTCCTGAAAAAATGAATTAAATTGTGTCCATAAACTAGCTAAGCAATAGAAAAGCATGGAATTTTTTATTGATAATAAAAGTATTCATTTACAAAACATAATAGAAGTTTTTCCCATTAGTCAAAATTGTATTATCACAAATATGATATAGTACCGAAATTAGTCAACTAACAATGTCCTGTATATTAACAAAAATAGAAAAATGTGTACAAAATATGTAAAATAAAATGCAAGCTAAATTGGTGCTGTAAATATTACAAAACTAATGAGTCACTATTGAAACTAGTAAAGAACATGTTTGTGAACCTGTATCAGTCAACAGAGTATTGCTATGCAATTTACATGACTTCAATGCAAAACCCACTGTCAATATGCAAGACCTAACAAAGGCCATGAGTCAGTGTTTAATGTACTGCATTCACCCTCTTCAGCAATCAGGAAAAAGTAACATGTAATGGAAGTCTCTTCTACTACTCATAAATCTCCAGAAATTGCAATAAATGTTCTCAAAGAAAATTGCTTTTCTACCATGATATTTTGGATCCTTAAAAATTAGAATAAACTCATCTGAAACTCAATTTTGTTTAACTAAACCTAATCAATTCTAATGATAATTCCACAAATGTTTCTCAGTTTATTTTGAAATTTTGTGAAGTAGTTAATTCTTGTACATATTTAGGCATAAGTTTAATTCTCAAATTTCTTTTAAAGAGAAAATAAGTAATGTTTTCTTAGAAAAGGATTACTTCTTCTAAGGCCTATAGCAATATATCTCAACAGCTTTCAACTACAGTAACAATTCACCTAATTAAACCACAAATACTAAGACTCCTTAATTATGGAAGCATACTGTATACTGAGATAAATCAACAATCTCAAAAATTCCATCTGCAAATAATTTAGTCTATAAAAATAGTAGTTAATCATTAATTTAAATGAATACAGAAATAAAAAAATTAACAAAAACAACAAACCTTGAACTATATTTTTTTGTACTGTTAAACTAACTATACCTTTGTACTAAGATTGTACTATTATAGAAATCCATCTTAATGCCAGCCTCAAAAACCAATGTCTGTTTATGAAAAGCATACTTTTTTGAAGAAGATGCTGTGCATTGAAGCACTTGTAGTCTTGAAAGAAGCAAGTTTTTACCATCTTAACTAGACTCTTAATCTGTACTAATGAATAACATACTTTGTAAATTTGAAAAACAATCTAACTTGAGAATATAACTTTTTTAACCATTTTAATGAACATTCCCAAAATGTAAAAAAAACAGAAATTTTATGATTTCCATCCATTGTATACAGTAAAATTAGCAGAGGAAGCTATTAGTTTCATTTAATAATCTGAGAAATATTTTCTTCAATATTGTGCATATGGAATTTGCTATGTTAATACAATAGTGAGAAAATTAAATAATAATTATTGATGTTTCTTTATCATCTAGAAAATTATCTATGTTCAATCCCTGTCAGGAAGGTTCTGTCTAACATTTCACTATTACATATTATGTCATTGGTCTCTTAAAGAACTTGCCAGGATTTTAAAAAATTTTATTCTCAACATTGACAGGTTCAAAACCCAAATCTGAACAATACAATCAAGAAATAACCAATTACCAGCTGTGAGGATCACCAATTACTATGATAATTGTTTTGACTCATGAACTCTCTCATTGATGGTGATTTATTTAGTGTAGCACAGTGTTTCTCTTTGTTGCTTAACCTTACTAATTTTGTACACTAATTGTTCTTGTTATAGTGTGTAATAAATAAGAGTTCACAACCTGAATGGATTAGCTTGTTAATTGCCCTACATATAAATAACCCTAAGGATAAATAGGGACATACTTCTGTGTACATGTGAAAAATCAGCAGCAAATTGAAGATGTTGAAAGGTCATCACTTACATAAGTTAATAATTAACATGTACAGTAATAAATATAATAGGGTGTTCATAGACACTTTATATGTATAATTAGGCTTGCCATCTGTTGAATGACAAAAGTGGTTAGCAGCTCAATGTAAAGCTCCAGAACTAATTGAGTCCTAATCATGTGCCGAGATGTTTAGCTTTCATTTTTCATTTGTGATCAAACCTGCTTACAAAAATAAGTCCAAAGTAATTTACTTCATCAATTGATTAAACTTTTACATCATATTTATAGCAAAATTTCAGACAACAACAAATACCTATTTCTAACTAATTTTGATTTCTTCATATAATTTTCATTTACTAATTTCTGCAATGTCTCTTTAATTAGTTTAAGCATTTTTGGTTGTTGCACTTTGTCAAATGCTTTTACTCAAACTGCTTCATGAAATAATACTTTCCCACAGAAGAAAATGATGAAATCTAAATAGATAATTTTGAATAGAATAGCACAACAAGTCTAGAACTGAGCCATGAAATTCCTAATGTTCTCAATCTTATTGTCTGCATAATGGTTAAACAATGCTACTTTATTCAATCACCTGGGATTAGAACAGAGCACCACATGCATATAAGGTTCTAAAGGGATTAAAAGTCATTACAATAGCCTAAAAATACTTTTGGAAATACAAATTTAAATTATATAATAATGTATAGTCATTTAGGGAAAATTAAATTATGGCTTAGTTCCTCAAGCAATAGATTAGAGGATTAGGTACATATACCAAATGTAACTAATATGATTGGTATTGTGGTTAGTAATATTGCACTACTATTATTCTTTGATTCTAATTGGCTAGCAATCTAATGATCTGTATTGTATTTTATGATTGCTTATGGTGGTATTACAATTTATTTATTTTGTTGTGTAATAATTTGAATTGTCTCCTCAGTGTTTTATATTGTGCTTAAATTCAAGTGTTGCAAGGGAATCCATTTTTTGCAAACTTGTAGACAAGAGCAGGTAATACCTTCCTTCTTTATATATGTGAGGATGGAATTGTTAAGAGTAATTATGAAATCAATTTAGTTTATCTACTAAGCTGGTTATATTTTTGCTATTTCTATTTATTACATTTATTATGATTGCAATAATTCAATAGGTTTGGAGAGGATTTTGGCAACATTAGTATAGAATCACTGGGTGCTCTGGCTACTTCAGTGGTACTGAGAAACTCAAAGGTTAAATTGAAGGTTGCAGAGGCTACCATTGTAGAGAGTGACCCTCATTCTAAAAAAAGAGAAAACATTGTTAGTTCACCAATGCACTAAAGAAAAACAACAACTAATTCACATGGCATCATGCTGAAGCCATATCCAGGAAGCCATCCTAACTTGCCAAGGTGCTAATTGTGTGTCTCAAGTATTAAGTTCTATCTCAAATAAACAATTTAGCTCAGTGTTCTATTAGGCTTGTTGCAACTCTGGTTCATCTGCAATTCCTGGCTGCTGCCAGTTCACCAATCTTAATGGCCATCCACTATCTGGCAGAGCTGAGTGAAAATGTTCAGATCCCCCTTGTTAATGAGAAGGTGCATCCACATCTTAGTGCTCAGGAGTGTGAGTTGCTTTCCCATCTGCTCCAACAGCATTATAAGGTCTTTAATTGTGGTTCAATCAGTGTTGGCCAGGCTGTTGGAGAACAGCATTCCATTGTAACAAAAAATGATCATCCAATTTGCTTGCCTGTCAGAAGAGTACTGGAAAGCCTCTGGGAAGAGTATGAAAAGATCTTAAGTGACCTCATAGAAAGTGGCATTATTCAAACTAGCAATAGCCCCTATGTGGCTCCCACTGTCTTTATTAAACAAGGCAACAAGTACCACCTCTGTGTGGACTTTAGAAAGCTTAATGATGTTACAGTAAAGGATGTGTACCCACTCCCACACATCAAGGATCTCATTTAAAATGCTAGTCAATACAAGTTATTTAGCTGCCTCAACTTGTGCAAGGCTTACTGGCAGGTGCCAATAAAGCCCACTGATATTTCAAAGACAACCTTTATAACTCCCTAACGCCTCTTTGAGTGGAAGTATATGGCTTTTGGGCTCTGCAACACCCCTCTATGTTTCAGTGATATGTTACCCATGTGCTCAGAAATGGCGCCAATGTACTTGAGCCTGATATAATGGCCTACATGGACAATATTCTCGTCAATGGTAACACTTTCACTGAGCATCTGAAAAGGCTTGGTCACACCCTCAGCTTGTTATATGAGTCTGGCCTCCCAGTCAATGGTAATAAGTGTTCTCTGTTACAACCTCGTGTCACCTTTCTCAGAAGAATCCTTGAACCTGGTTGTATTTCCATCAAGAACCATGCAAAAGACCATCTCAATAAAATTGAAACTTCCCATTTTTGTAAGGATGTGCAATGCTTTATGGGATTCTTGAATTACTATGGCGCCTTCATCTCAGAGTTAGCTAACAAAACCAAGCACATCTCCAACTTACTACAGTGCAATGTTGAAAGCAGGAAAAGCTTGACAATGTTAAGAAAGACCTTAGCGGAATTCCCATTTAAACACACCAGATTACTCAAAGGAATTCCTTATCAACTGTGATGCCAGTTCCCTCACTATCATTGGCATGCTTAGTCAGGTCATTGATGGGAAAGAGAGCCCCATCCAATATTTCAACCACAAGCTCTGAAATGCTGAGCAAAATTATGGTGTGACCAAGTCCGAAATGCTAGCTTTAATCAAGAGTCTGAAAAATCCAATATCATTGCCCAGTGGATCAAGTACTTAAAATGATTTTACCTTGTCCATTAAACACCTTCCAGGGAGACTGCACAACAACGCAGACTATTGGACTGCTCTCTGAGCTATGAGTGTGACCTCTGCAAGCCGACCAGAGAGAAAATACCATTCAGATTTATCCCTTTCAGTGATTATGAGTGTCTGCCTGAGATCAATACAGACTGGCATGGAAATGAGATCCTCCCTCTCTTAGTGAAGGAGGAGATTACAGAAGCAGAAATTGTACACCAACAATGCTATGACAAAGTGTTAAGTGATATCATTGCCAAGCTGAAAAATGACAACTACATCCTCAGCCCCATTGCCAACAGGTATTTTTGGTGCTATAATTGGAAAGAGACCAATGCAGGCCTGCTTTACACATGGAGCTGAAATAGTTGGCTGGTAGTTCCTGAATACTTTTGAAGAGATTTGGTATGAAAGATTCATGAGAAAGGCCACTTAGGTATCATTCAAACAGAGTGAACATTTAATGCAAGATATGTAACTATCAGTATTTAAGCCTCAGTGCAGGATGTGATCAACAAATGCACAACTTGCTTGTTGCAGGGAGCTGGACATTTTCTGGAGCAGTGAACCAAGCTGCATAGCAGAGCTACAGAATGCACAAATGAAGTTGTACATATGGACATTGAGAAGCTCTCTCACAATGAGGAGAGGTACCATTACTGTAACATCCTCCACCTAGCTTATTACGCCGTGTCTAACTACTGATAATAGGTATCCAGTAAATTGCGGGTGAGGTGTTACCAAGTTGTTGAACCATCAGACCTCTCTATCTTATTAACTAGTTATGTTAATTAAATAATTGAGTATTGACCATCACTGTTTAGGTGACAGAGCATCACAATGTTTCCTCTTCAGTTCTTCCATGGGCTACTGCCCGAAGCCGATCTCCACAAGACAGCTCCTCTTCTCCTGTAACGATGGTTGAGTCCACGGCACCACCTCAGCTCAACTGGAATTAATTATGTGTACCTTACGTTAGCTCAGTGCGTGCACTCAAGTAAAGTTGTAACTGACTTAAACTCAATTTTGTAAAGTGTTTGTTGTTTTGATTTAATAAAGCAACCGGGCATTGACACTAACTGCATTTACATAATATTAAAATAGCCATTACTGTAAAACTATCGGCTTAATCATT
>CABFPE010000065.1:1816264-1831845 GCA_900660155.1 Hofstenia miamia | reverse complement strand
AATAATAATCAGTAATCTCTGTGCACCATACCACTATAATTTGCTCATTCAGATCGTCGAGTGATGTGCATTGACGCTTCCTCAAGCAGTTTTTGATGCGATGCCAGCAATTTTCTATGACGTTGAGGTCTGGGGAGTTTCCCGGCCAGTTTGCAAGCAGCCGAAGGTCTTGTGATATAATCCACTGTTTCACAACTTTGGCGCTGTGGCAAGGAGATGTTCCGCAAAGCTGCATAAACATGGGAACTTTCTCCTGAATTATTTTGAGGTAGGCCTTGGCTGTGACTGTCTCATTGTGTGGAACACAGCACACCCATTCGCAGTTATAGCAACCCAAATCATCACAGAAGGTGCTGAGCGGACAGTTAGTTGCGTGTAACGTATGTTGAATCTTTGGTTTCTTGATCGTCGAACGTATGATGTAAACTGGCAAATCTTGGATTCGTCACTAAACATTACTTGATGCCACATGTCAGGTGTGTAGTAAGCGCAACCGGTCTCGAATGTTCTTTGAAGTCAATCGGAGTTTGGATGCCGGTTTGCACGATGGAAGGTCAAAGGTAGTATTCAATCGACCCTTAATGATGCGTGTTGATACATTCTGCACTACCGCACCTAGATTTGCTTTGACATCAGAAGATTAAGGGAATGGTTGATTGATGACGTAACGGTGAATGAGATGGTCAGTCTGAGAGGTTGTCACTTTTGGTCTTCCAGACCATTTGCGAGAGGAAAAATTTTGCAGTTGCTGATAGCAAGTCACACTTCTGGATACCGAAGATACTGACACCCCCATTCTAACAGTTATAGCGCGATAATTGTACCGCTCCTCGTACCAGATATGAATTTGAGCACGCTTTGTTGGTGAAGTTTAATTACCACGGACCATGTTTCAAACTATAATGATAGTGATTTTTCAGTGAAAATTTATTGGGTGTAAATCTAAAGTTTCGTTAATTTGATTGGCCAACCGAATTTGTTGTAAATTCTAAGAAAATGTTAGGAATTCCAGGAATTTTGCAAAGTTTCCAGGAAATTGCATAAAACACGCTTTAGACATGTTACTGCTCCCAAACTTTTGGCCAGTATTGTATATATATATACTATACTATACTGAGCTTTGCAATTTTCATTTTAAACGCTATGAAAAATATAGACCGGTTACGATTCTGAAATCATCATCAGTAACAAATATGCGGGGAAATAAATATTTACAATTGACTACACTTATAATACAAAATTACTGCATGCACAATAGAATATATTTGATGTTATGCTTGGTTGCTTTTTTCTTAGTAAAAATTTTTTTCTTTAGCTTGGTATTCATGCATAAATATTTCTGATCTTATATATGCGTATAATATGAAGGAGTATATATATATATATGGCTGGCATGCTGTCATTGTTCGCATGCTTAAATGTAAAATGACATTTTGCACTATATGTATATATATATTATTTACTTGATTATTACTGGAAATATTATGCCACCTAATTTGGTTCAAGCTACACAATATATTTTATCCTAATTCATTTGTATGCAATGGATTTAGATGTCACCTTCATCTCGAGGCATAAGCCAATCGCACAGACGATGCTTGTTGCAGCCGACTGAAATATCTTATGGGGGGTTTAAGTTTTTAATTCTGGATATGCCTACCCAGTCTGCTCTCCCATCGTTCATCGATGTACTTCGCAGTCACGAATGTAGAGACCTTGTGCGTGTTTGTGAAGCTCATTACAGTACAGAACTATTAACTGCAGCGGATATTAATGTCATCGATTTACCTTTTAGCGATGGTTCCCCACCACCGCCCACAGTTGTTCATCAGTGGTGTGATCTACTAAAAAAGTATGTTTGTGTATGTTTAATATATACATATGATTGTTTTGTGTTTATGTAACTCTTGCTGTTAAGTTGAAATAGATGCGTATACTTTCAAACCCTCCAAATTGATGTGCACTTAGTTATGAAACTTGCATATAAATGAATGCGCTAAAATTATATTGGATTTTCATAACTAATAATGAAATTTTGAACCAAGTGTTTCTGCACATATACTAATAGTTGCAGTATATTAACATACATTATAGGTTCTTTTATTTTAATGGAAATCAATTTTTGAAGTTTTAACAATTTTGTTTGTAGGCATGCTTTTGGACATCCACCCATTAACCCTTTGACTACCATAAGATTAGGCCCCTGCGAGAATTCGGAATCGGGTTCGCGAGCTTTGTTCAAGCTCGGGCTCGGCTTGCACTTTTAAAACCATTCAGCCGATCCTTGAATTTCCAAGCAAATGCATGTAAAATATATTAACTGTTGGCTTACTGAAGCGGCATTTATTTCGATCACAAACAAGTGACATTTAGATCTAGCACCTAACTATATCTAATATAGCCATGTGTACAAGAGTTCTCCATATTTATAATCCTATATAGGAATCCTATTAATAGTATATATATATATATATATATTATATAAATGATTTATTTATAGGAAATTCTCTATATATGAATCCTATTAATATAAATAAAATAAATAGCATTTCACTGCATGCAGGTTCTTCTGCGTCGGCGGGTGTCCGGTTGGAAGATACATTTGGTATATTGTATAAGGTATACGCATCACGCTAATTTATTAAGTTTCCAAAACTAACGTTTTTCCGTATATTTATTCGTTATAATTTCTTTGTACTTTTTTTCAATAGTTTTTACTGATACTATTGTTACTTTTACAATACAACCAGCAAGTCGATATATATATATATATATATACGAATTAAAGCTTGGCTCGGGCCCGGCTCGGCTCGTTCCAGAAATACTGGGCTCGCAGAGGCCTACATAAGACTTTGACAAAGGGTTAGTATTTGTTATAATTACAATTACTGGTCCTTTTAATTCGTTCAATATAATATTTAATGCAATTCAATTTGTAACTAACTTAAGACATGCTAATCAAATTGAAATTACTAAATTAAACAAATTTTCAAAAACTTCAATTTCAAATTAAATTGAAATCGTTCAAGCCAACATAGTATTTAGTTAATAATAATGATCGAAGAAGACTTGCTTGATTGATTGCAGGGAAGAAAAGCAGCATTTATGGAAAGAAATGTGACACAAAAATTTATATGAAACATTTTATTAAATGAAAGTATTTATTTACCAGAAAGAAATTAATATAACCAAATCAAACTTTGTTTTCATTGCCAAATTTTTATTTTGAAAATATCGTTTAAATTTAAAGCATCATTTTGGTACACTGCTTATGGGAAAAGTATATGAATGTAATGTAAATGTGTACATCTTTTGTTTCCAGTAAGAAATGCAACACGCGACTAAATCACAATTTTCCTGTCATAATTAAGCATGGCAAATGTGCAAATTTTTTGCAAAGTCAGTTATTTTGAGATAAGCCAGTTTGCCTTAAATGGGCAATCCATGTTTACTATTAAAGCGAATTTGGAAATTTTGATTACACTACCTCACTAAACGTGTTTCATTCTTGGCTTGTGAAAACTACTTTATACTTTCCAGCCATAATTTTTATAAATTATATTAAATGCTAAATAGCCATAACCAACGTAAATGAAATGGGAAATTAATCAAGATGAATATGTAAGAATATTGTCAAATTGATTGCTTTTTTAGGATGGGAAATTCTAGGGTAAGAGAGGCTTTCAATTTCAGGTCTCTGTGAAGATCCTGAGTTAAAATATCGGGGTCTCTGTGAAGATCCTGAGTTAAAATATCGGTTTCAGTTCTATTCCAGTTGTTTCAAACATCTAAGATATTATTCATAATACATGAATAGTGTTGTAGCCAATCACAGTCACTGTCGATGAATGACTCTTGTTTAAAACAAATTGATTTGGAAACATGTTTTTACCTAAGCTGTCTGACTGAATATATTGATGTCAGGAAAAAATCTGAAATTCAAAAAAGCGTTTCGAAACGAAAATTGATTTCTAATTTAAAACATTATAATGTAAACTGCTACAGACATTTTAATTGTAAGTCATTTCAAATTGCAGCCGTTGCTAGGCCCAAGAAATACTTTGTTTCCTCTTGCAAAGATAAGGGATTAAATGTAATATATAGGGTTACGATTCTTGTGGAGGCTTTGTTTTAAATGAGTTAGACCTAATACTTTCCATTGTCAATTGTAAATAATACGTATTTATTTACAAAACACTTGAAATGAAAAAGTATGGATTTTGATTAAACATTTATTTTTGTTTCGAGTTTTGTAAAGTTTTTTTACCTGTTAGCGGTAGAAACATCAAGCTATTCCTTATTCTCAACTGTATGTTGAACGTATTTTAGAGGCACATTGAAAAATATTTATTCCGTGTTTTAAATTTGCAAACTGCGATTTTGAAGTTTATAACTGCATATTCTCGAATATGTTTCCCGACGACTAAATCCTTAGTTAAGCAGGTGTAGAGAGATTCAAACAATATTAATTTCCGGGATCCTTTATTGCACTACCACGTATCTGTTGAAAGCCCATTTGATTACATTGTTTTTAATTAGGTTGGAAGTGAAGTATAATATACATTTACACTCCGTTTAACTTAGAAGAAGAAATCGAGTCAAAAGTAGCCGGAAATTTGAATTGAAACAATTACTTTCAAATTGTTGCAAACAGAAATGGACATTTCAACTTTAATATGAACAACAATTTGTTCTTGTATTTAAAAAGCTCAAAAAAGCGAATTTCATTTATTTTTATATCTGTTAGTTTCAAAACTTTCCGATTCCTTACTACGTAGTATCATATGCAACACGTTTATGTTTTTAGAATATTTCATTTTTTACCATTCGATGTCAATCACATTGTTTACCTCTAAGAAGGATTATACAAAAATCTGTTAAAAATAGTTATATCGAAACAATATTGGAACAAATATGGAGAAATGTTTTGAAAGCTTAAATGTTTCATTATGGTATACGTTTATAGTAATATCCTTATAAATGCTAATTTTTATACTACTTGTGCCGGTTTATAAAGACATAATTTTTAACACCAATCAGTATTACTTTCAATGCAATTGTAATCAGTTTGAAAGTGTACGCATTTCCTAGGCCGCCACATGTAGAAAACGAAATTCTGTTACAAACGTAAACGTTTAGATTGCAACTGTCTTCGTTTACTGAAAACCCTCCGAAACGAGGTGATAATAGGTATGCACTCACCACTTTCTCGATGCTTTTTTGTTTATGTACTCTATTAGCTGATATCAGCATCTTCAGGAAACCCCTTTCATAAATATCGCACTACTGTTTGCCTTCTGTGCTTGTCAGCATGAACTATGTCTTTATTTTTATTTCTTAGTATATACATAGAGTTCCGAAAATGTACGAGGCAGGTTGGAAAAACTTTTAAGCAACTCACTTGATATGCTTAAACATGTCTAAGTACATTTTTGGAATTCGGTAGATAGCGTTTACTACGCTTATTCACTGTATGAACGTGTCAAAATAAATGCATTTCACTTTTATGTAGAATTTTCTCAATGTACTTTATTCGATGCTAAAGGAAAATACTATAGGAAGGTTTTGCAAATGAAAAATGAATCAACTTTTAATAATTTCCATTGTATTCGCTCACTTTTACACCAAAAAAATTTTTGTTTGTTATCATTTGTTTGATTTTGCAATTTCATCAAAATATATTTCTATTAATTCTTTAATTAATTTAAGACTTTTTAAGTATGTTGTTTTTATTCATGAACTTTAATGCTGTACTGGAGCAAGCTCTTCGGTATTTTAATGAATCTACTTTTTAAAATGTTTCCATGTGCAGTTATTCGAATTTTATGGATTGTATGCAATATCCTTTTTTGATAAAATTTAATGTGCGCTATCGGATTGAACATCGAAGTCTAAGTACTACTGAAAATTCATGTCCATCAAACTTACAGTATTGATTCAGCAAATAGGAATTTGACAATTACAAAATCTATTTGTTATTTGCTTATTGCTAGAAATTACAACATACTTTCTACAATCACCGTTTTTGGCCCTCCAAATAAGTTCTCGGGGGTTTTAGAGAGTTGTAAATTTGAAATACAATTTCAGGGCTGATTTCAGTTCGCTGGTGTCCATCTGTAGTTAAATTTGATTACAGTTAAACTTTCGCCTTTTGTATTTTTAGTTTCATTGAGCGTTTTAGAATTTGAAAACTATTCTAATTAGATCATTTTAGGCATGTATCCTATTATTGTCGAGGCTCAAACTTTACGCCAACAGTACTAGAACTATTTTAGTTTTAAATTTGGCATAATGCTCAGCAATCTATGCCTTGGAGGAAGACTGTCTCAATAGAGTAGAGAAGTGCGATGGGGTTAGGATAATGTGAAAGGTTTTTACTACAGGTACCATGCTTAAACCAAGTTCATCCAGGAATTTTTCCTTTTTTGCTGATTTCTTCAAGGTCCAACAACATAGACGATTGCGCTCTTAGATTTATGTTCTAATTTCGCAAGAGGTGCACGACGTTTGATTTAAGAATGGTGCGTGTTAATGGACTTTGGTGATCTATCTAAAAAATAGTTCGTCAGTTTTTCCTCTTATGGGTTTCAACCGCCATATTTTTTGAACATAGGGTATGGAGGGATGTATCAATAAAAACTAGTTACAAGAATAACTTTTGCACAACTGTTCACCTCATTAGCATTTTACCCATAGCTAAGGATTCCCAAATTTCTTAATAGGTTTCGAGAAAAATGTATATATTGATGAAACCGAAACCTATTGCATCCGCATGAGGGTTGCTTAATTGTCTCCATTTGCTCCATAATTATGTAACTTTTCTCACAAACGAGTAGCTTAGTGTAAGTAAAATATTCTACCTCCAATTCCTACAAGTTGTTACGCATCAATGGTTAACTTCTGAATTTTAAATATTTATGGCATATTTTAATTCCTGTTGGAATTTTTGCAAAGCGCCGTTTGAATGTTCACCGAAAGGTTCTGAGACTTGAGGCGCGTTTACGATTTTTAAAACGGGGGGAGAGCTGACACCCATTTTTACAGGAAAAAATTTAAAAAAGTTTTTTGAACAAAAGTATGCTTACACAAAATGCAATCGTTTGTTTTTAGCAGCAAGTCAATTGATAACATCTTGAATTTATGTGAATTATTTTCAATTTTGAGGAAAACATCTTAAGTGTACTCAGCTGACCCCAAAAAATAGGAGGGCGGCGGTCGCCCCGTCTTAAACCCGCCGCTGTCTAAGACGTATAACCATACTTTCTGAATTCACCTCTCGAATTCATTAATCATTAAAATGTTGAATTTATTAATGACTGTGGTGTTGTTGAGTGGCTGAAAAATGTTTCCCTCTACCTTTGACGTTACTATGCATGCTTTGCAGATAATTGAGTTAATTTCAATTGGAAATTGGCTAGAGCTAGACTAGGTTACAGGTTAATTTTGGTAAATGTACTGAATTATTTTTTCTGAAATTAATTCCCATAGCGCTCGTTGATAGAGAAGCTATTCATTGCAGATTTCTCAATAATTTTATGGGAACGTTAATACAGTGGCATTGAAAATTTTGTTCGCTTGCTTTTATCGATATTTCCATTTTTCAAAGATTGTCTATTAATTATTATTTTTTATATTTTTTAGGCTTTTATTACACTCTAGTTCGAAAATAAATTTTGCAATCACTCCTACCAAAAATAGGAAAGCAAATGCAAGCGGTACGTACATGTACATTTAATTTGTCCACAGGTTTCGTTTCGTATCTCTTAGCGCTTGCGCAATCAGCAAATTACATTTAAATGGTGAGCCGTCTCCAAGATTAGACCTGTCATAAAAAATGGCAACCACAAGCAGGGACGGATCTAAGAATTTTTAAACGGGTAGGCGGTTCGATATAAATTTAAGATTACTTAACTAATAATGGAATTATAAAATGAGTTGATTAACAGCAGTATTTAAAATTCATAAGCCACCTTTTAATTTTTAGTTAATGGATTCAACATTGGCAAAAAACACATATGCATATAATTTTAATATTATAATCTGAACATATCTTTATTGAAGCTAAGGGGGCGGCTGCAATCCCTTAAATCCGCCCCTGCCCACAAGACATCATTTTTTACTTATAAATCCTAAAGCAATGTGTCTATAACTTAACTAACTGCAATATTTTAGTTACTGTATGTGGCCATTTTTAGTTTTTGAATTTGTTTGACATTTAGAAGTGTGATTTTGATACTAAAGATCACAAAAAAGATTAGTGAAAAACACTTGTGTTGGTGGGATCCTTCACAGATTAACCACTGGGAAACCAGTTGGGGAAATTTAACTTCGTGTCATGAATTTTGATAATTTGAGTTTTTAACATCTTTGTTATGAAAATTTTGCTACAATTTTTCGATCACTTTTCTAGACATCATTTAAAACGGAAATGCTCCATTATCAGTGTATATGATGGAAGAAACCTTTAAAATAAATTTGACTTCGAGTGATGATCATACTTAATGTTTTTGATATGTTTCAATCCAAACCATGCATTAAATTAATGATTAAAAATTGGTGTCAAATCATGTTTATATGGTTGTCGCCTTCAATTTACTTTGAGGAAATTTAAAATCAAAACATAACAGAGTTTGAGTAGTTCAATGTTAAACAAAACACTTTATTTTTGGTTTCAATATGATAACCAAAAAAATGAATTTTATTTCTTTGAATTCTGTTGTGCCACTTAGATATGAAAATTTATGCATAAATTTCACTCATTAATCGGGATTATTCTCTATCTATTTCTTTCATAAATTTCCTTGCAATTTCAAAATATTGCTGAATTTTCCAAGCTTGTCATAATTGTGAGCAATTTTTTTAAATATTTGCAGTTAAATTAAACGTAAGTCAGCGCTTTCTGAATCAAGGATTCTTTTGCATTAGTAATTATAAAATTCCATCACCAGACAAAGAATTTACGCGGTTTTTATATTTGCCTTTTTAATACAACTATTTAGTTATATATACTAGAGCTTTGCGGGACCTCAAATTTTTAGTACCGGTCCCGATAAGAAAAATGGTCCCGTCTCTGGTATCGGTCCCGATAACTTTAGTCCCGGTCCCGAAATCGGTCCCGGTACTGAAAACTACAGGTGTGGAAATAGATTCAAATTTCAAACCCAATTCAGATTAAATTTAACGTGTAGCGGAATTCTTGTTAATTGCATATTAAATTTGTAGCGATGATTATTTAAATAGGGCCATTGACAATTTATTTATCTTTTAACTAGCTACGCCAGTGCATCGAAAGTAACACCAAAGACGCATTTACAGTATTTTACAGTGTAAATCAAGTACTAATCAAGCACATTGCATTTGGCGTCGGAAATCACAGATGCTATTGCAGCTTACCTAACTAATGAATTAGCTAATCAAGTTTAATTTGATACAGTCGGCTTAATAGTATAGATGTAGTTGAAAACCAGCCAACTTTAAGGACTGTGTGGCGCATTTTGTATATTGATTAAAGTCGCATCATCAATTAAAAGTGTGTTATATGGAGCATTTTTCCAAAATGCTAATATGTCAAAAGAGTCAAGTGACATGGTTTGGTGTTTAACTGCTACCTGGTCCCGGTACCGGTCCCGAACTTTTATTATTGGTCCCGGTCCCGCAAAGCTCTAGTATATACTTCCTAACATGTTCTGGTAATGAAAGCATTTCAATCCCTCAAATGATCGACAACGGAAAGATTTCAAACCAATCGGTTAGAGCTCATTGGAAAGCGTAAATCACACTAAAAATTGCCCATGGGTCTCACAGTCGAACGGTTGTGGTTATAATAAATTAGTTAACTTCTTTGTTCCTATTTTACACCTTTCTCATTTCGCATTTTCTAAAGAACCTCATCGAGCTTATTAGAGTAATTGATGCTTTAACACAAAACCATGTTGCTGGTATCGCCATAGTTGATGACTACTTTCGATTTACATAATTGACAGTAATTGACAGGTTGCTTTTCCCTCCATTTTTTGCTAAGGAGATCTTCTCAAAATTCATATTTCCTCGATTGAATTGGTGTCGCGAAGCGTGATCTTGTCTGAACTGAATTAGTTATAAGTATGACCCCTTTATGTAGTAAAAGCTTGGCGAGACTATTGGGTGAGCAATTTCGATTTAAGAAGTGGGAATTTGCAATGCCACATTACATATTATTCATTTACACAGACAGTAAGTTAATACATGAAGCAGCAAAAACCATTTAATGAAACTGTCAATGAACGTAACCTCATTTGATGAAATTTATCATCTACTTTTGACTAATTGAAAATTAGCACGGTATTAAAACAACTGTGGCATTCGGTACTCTAAGAAATGTCAGTATTTTGTTTTATTACCGTAATAACGCGCGCCATTAGAAGTAGAACTAGATATAATTGGTGTAGAGGGTGTTTCAGATTGGCTAGAACTCAATAATTGTCTTCTCCTTGTTGTGGTATCTTGTGCATCACAATATCGTCAAAGTTTGTTATTATAGGATGTAAATTGAAGGAGGTGTTTTTTAGAGATTCTATAGAATAATTGGGTGTAAAATGAGCTATTTTGTTGGTCAGTGATGTGCGCATAACTCGCAGCAGCACTTTCACTAGCTAGGTATAAACAGTAGGTAAGTCGCACAGTTTAAGGTAGTAAGCAAAAATGAACAAAAATATAACAATGAAAATTACGTCACTCAATAAAACTTAATCTTCTAATTCAGCAAATTTTGCAAACCATTTATACCCTTCTGCTCTTTATGATTGCCTTACTTATGACTGAAAATACTTTGTCCAAATGTTATCTTTCACATGCTTCTTAAAAATTGTTGTAAACTTTGACTTTTTCCTTAACATATTCAGTTTTTCACATAATTGAATAGAATGTTATGCTTATAGTGTGATTACTTAATTACAGTATAAGCACAAACTAATATAAAATCTATCAGGGACATGTTCCTTATTTCCAACCACCGCCCTAACTCACATAGTATCAATTTGTTATAACCCTGGATCTTTTTGGAATATATGTGATTTTTGGCTATGAGCCCATTTATTGAAATAAATTTAAAGCCTGAAATACCTGTTACCAATGAAATTTGTAAACTAATTGCTATATAACAATAATATTGTGAGAAAATGCAAAATATCGAGCTGTCAGTTTCTATTTGCGAAAATTAACTTTATAAAAATCCCCTTCATTTTAGTAGTGAATTGTTCACATTTTTGTGTTTTTTAATCTGGCTAATACTGTAAGCGTTTTAAATTTTTGTGTATTCAATTGCAAATTGTATCGAAATTGAAATGAACGGCTTGGCTTTTACATTATCTCCTTTTCGAAATTGATTGGAACATAATCTTAGCAACCTGAAAAGAATGCGTTTTAAGTACATTTTTTATTTTATGATGCTGTTTAGTCGGTTGCCGCGAACATGCGTTGCTGTCCACTGCGTGGCCGGTTTGGGGCGTGCACCTGTGTTGGTTGCCATCGCATTGATGGAGTGTGGTATGAAATGGCATGATGCAGTTGAACTCATTCGGCAGAAGCGACGGGGCGCCTTTAACACACGGCAGTTAGGATTCTTAGAAAAGTATAAAGCTAAATCTCGGCTGCGAGAGAAGTCATCGAAGAAATGCATTATTGTCTAGCGTGTATTTTGCATGGCTACTGCGTTGCAATCGGCTTTCTTGTGACCATTGCATGATGGAAAATGATGCAATACAAAATTTTTTGAAATTTGTACTTTCCAGGCAAACCATTGGTTTATTACCAGTAACTGGAGATTTTAAAACAAAGATTGTTGCTGGTGTGTAAAAATCAATTAATTGTGTGCACATTCAATTATGTTATTTCAACGTAATGTAGTTTAAAACTTAGGGAATAGGGATTAGGTAGGTTTTGCAAGCGCTGCTATTTTGTTTGCATTTGTGTTTTCACACGCCATCTGTCGACCAAAATGAATATCAATGATGCATTATTTTCAAAATCATGCAAATGCAGTACCTTATCAATGCCTTTTGTACATTTAACGTTAGTTGATTTTATAAATGGTGCTCAATTATCCAAACAGGTAAAACTTGCACAGTATTTTTTTGTCTGCAACTGCGTATATTTAATTGAGATTTGTACGCTGTCTTAGTATTGATTTGTACGAAATTATTTTTTAATTTTTTAATTTTGTAATTTTTGGGAAGTTCGTTAAGAGATTAATTTTATATTCATTGTTTATGGACTTGTATTTTTCTGTAATGTTTTTAATAGTAATAACCAGTATGCAAAATAGAAATATCAAATTCATTAAAACTAAACCATGGAATGCCGCAAGAATCAATACTGGGTTCATTACTATTTAAGTTACATGTAAATGATATGATCAGCATATTAATAGTAATCATGTACAATTTGGAGACGATATTCTCATTTATTGTAATGATATTTTCACCTTACAATAAAAAACGAGATTAATGGTAATTAATAATAGAATAAATGAATCAACATTAGAAAGTAACAACGTTATTTAAAAATCACAAAAATGAAATATTTGGGAGTAGTAATTCATAAATTGAATTTTAAAGTCGAGGTAAACATCATAAAGAAAATGGCGTATGGTATAAGATCAATTAAAAAAATTGGAAAGTTTATACTAATAGAATGGAGAGTAATATTCTTTCGATCACTTGTTTATCCCATTTCTTGTACTCATTTTGTTTATTAACTAACTTAAAGAAAAAAGCAAAATCGAAATTGGAGAGAGCATTTAAATGGAGAATAAACATTAGTAACAAAAATAAAAAACAAATGTAAATACCATCTAAAATCATTAGAAGCACTTCAAAATATTAAATGTTTTTCGATATTTTAGGGAAAAAAAATTTTAATTCATGTTCTAAGCAATACTTCAAAATAATTCAAAATTAAATACATATAAATTTTACCATTACAGTGATTTATATTTTGGGTGATCGATATTGGAAGATTTGTACAACGGTTGAGATGCTGTGGATAACACTATTTGAACTGTTTGTGGTCCAGATGTCACAGATTAAACATGAAGCCTAACCACCATATCTTGATAATAGAAGTGTAGCATTTCTCCGCTGTAAAGTTACTGACAATTGCTGGAAAAAATATGAAGAAGAAAATCGAATATTTCTAATCATTTATATCTAAGAACAACGACATTGGGTAAAACTAAGATGAGATAAAATAAGGGAATTTTTTTCAGATAAATGTTAACAATTAAGTTACTGATAATTTATCTCAATAGCGTCATTAAATTCACAAAAACACATATATACAATTCACATAAATTACAAAAGAAATCTTGAAAAACATGAATGTATGAAATATATCAATGATTTGACTAATTATGGAACAAGTTGTAAAATATTTAATACCTAATTTATTAATGTAACTAAGACACAAGAATTATTGAAATACATAAGCTCATGTGAAGACATGCATTATTTATATTCTTAACCCTTGATCGACATTCTTCGCATTGGACTCTCATTCCTTATCATTTGGCTGAGTATCTTTTCCATCATTTGTACTGGTTTCTCCAATCTGTTTGGTGACTACAGCCTTCCAGTGTGAGCTTTTAATAGCCAGTTTTTTGTTTGTGTATTGATTGGGGCTTTTGCTATTTCAATTTTTTTGCTTTTGTCAGCTCATGTCAGATGTGCCACAAGATTGGAAGTTTCAGTTCTGCCTCTTCAGTTGTAAATATTGCCAATATCCAAGCCATTGTTCTATAGCGTATCTCTTGTGCATTTTTCTCTTTAAATATTAACTGTTTGAAATTTTTTCGTGTTCAGCTCATAGGCTTTGTTTACCTCTGTTAGTGCTATTTCTACAGATTTGTGAAATTTTCATGATGGCGCCTCCATTTTTATTTCTGGCCAACTTTCCTCCCCTTTTTGTTGCAATTTCATGTTTTTCCATATCTTTTGGATCTGTTGTAGGTGCTCTTGCCGTTGTGTCAGACTGCATTTTATGAATAGCGTGTTGGCCTTCTCTCAATCATCTTTGTCTGTCATTAGCTCAATCATCTTTGTCTGTCATTAGCTCAATCATCTTTGTCTGTCATTAGCGTTCGATCACAATGCATGGATCTAATATTATTCTGTAGATTTGTGCCCAGTAGTCTATTTGTAGATTGAATCATATTAATTCTGGGATTGTTGTGCTTCTTGGTGTTCTCTCCCAAGGGAAGATATATTTGCATGCACGCTTCTCGTAGGTGTTCAGGGATGTCTTCATTTGTTGACACTGTGATAATTACTACTCTCATTTTCTGGACTTTTGCCATTCTTAATGTTTCATCAATCTTCTTTTCCAGTTTTTTGTATATTCCTTTTGTTTCAGTACATGTATGATTGTGAGGTTTTCCTCATCCATGTTAATTTCTGGTATTTCTGCTATTTTGTCTTTGTACGCCATTATGGCTTGCGTTGTTTCTAGTGTAAAGTCATCATTGAATATGCACTGCGCTTCTCATATATGGTCTCTCCAGTGTCTTGTTCATCTCCTGTGGGTAGCTTATAATTACGTTTACTTTTGGTCTATTATTGGCATGGAGCACTATCAGTAGATTTTTTCCTTCGATTTTCACAACTTTCCGTATATGTGCGTTTGTTTCTGGGGATAGTTTTGCGAATGCATTGTAGCACATTATTGATGTTCTGATAAAGTAGGGATGTAGAGTTTTTCCATCAATTTTAGACATCTGTTTCTCTCTCTCTAGATCGTACTGTTCTCTTGGAGGTGGTTTCCGAGGAGGCTTGTAGCTGGGTCATCCTTAATGGCAATTTGCTGGTGCTCTGTTCACAGTCCATGGGCTGTGAATCTGTGCTGATAGTTTCTACTGATTCGCCCTTGAATCAGCTCACAGTTACTCCTATCAGCACTTGACCAGTTGTGGTTCCTGTGGGGATAACGTCAGCCTTGAATTGCTTTCGCATCTCCATGGTTCTTCCACCACTTATACGTTTACCTCCTATGCGTGAAGTTAGTGCTCTGATTAATTTTAGTAAAGTACGATTAGTTCTTTCAGCCATAGCCATTGCTTGTGGATGATAAACAGTAGTATGTTCGTGTAAAATTTCTAATTGTGACATTAATTCAGAAAACAACGTACTTTCAAATTGAACACCTTGATCTGTTATTATTTTTGACATTGGTCCAATGGTTAATATTAATACGTGAACAATAATATCAGCGATTTTTTTAGCTGTAATTATAATTATGGGTATAATTTTACAGTATTTAGTGAAATTGAAATTCATAACTACAACATATTGAAAATTAAAATTGTCTTTTGATAATTGTTCAATGTCAATATGAATATGAACGTTAGGTTTTTCTGCAATAATTTTTTGAAGTTCAAGTTCTTGTTCTGGAAAATGTTCTTTGTTTGTTAGCAAACAGATTTTACATTTATATTTGTCATTGTATACGTATACCACTTTATTAGTTACAATAAAACGTGTATTTACGGTTTTTTCAGTTTGTAAAATGCCCAAATGACCGTTTTCATTTTCATTCATCTTCCGTATTAAGTT
>CABFPE010000065.1:1795589-1808983 GCA_900660155.1 Hofstenia miamia | reverse complement strand
GATTATAACCATCTACTTTCCTGTTAAATTTGGGTAGTGTTGCTTTGCATGGAATTGTATCATTGGCTGATAATTGTGGTAGAATCGAAGTCTCATATTTTGGTTTTCTATGATTTGTTTGTATGTCCTCCTCCTGCAGTTGTGTCATCACTGCTTTCTTGATCTCATTTATTATTTTTTGTTTTTCAACGTCAGAATCTTCATCTGATTCTTTGAATGCTACCTCCTTTCGGATCAGCATATGTGGCGCTTGTAATTCGCTGTCTTTTCTGGCTTGGAATTCGATTTTGTGAGATTGCATGTTGTTTCTATTCTCTTCTTCTGTCAAGCGTAGCAGTCTCAATTTGTCTTTGAGTTGTTCCAATTCTCCTGCCTGTAGGTCATTGTCCTTGATTAACTGTCTGTTCGTTCTTTCTAGTTCCTGGTTTTTCTCTTGCCATCGCTGGTTTTCTTCTAGAAACCTTTTGTTTGACTCTGACAGTTGGTGAGTCAAGATTTTAATTTCGTTTTGAAATAACTTATTTTGTTCTTCTAATTGCATTTCCATGTTTACTCTGATTTCACTCAATATCGATTCATTTTGGTGTTCCATTTCTTTGACCTTCTCGGTCAGTTGTTCTACTTGTTGTCTTAAGATTTCCTCACTCTCTTGGCTCTTTTTTAACAACACCATTATATCTAGTGGGTTTGTGTCTATGAGGTTTGTCTCTGGGGGTGAATTAAAGGATTGTAGTTCTGTGTCTGTGGCATCTGTTGCTGAATTCTTGCCAAAGTACAGTGATGATTAAATTGTTCTGGGAGTTACTGCTTTCATTGCAGTTTTCTTTGCGCTTCCTTTTCTGGTATTTGCCTTTTTTTTCTGGTTCATAGTGGCTTTCCCATCTCTAGGTTGTGATTCCAGGATCTCAGTGAAGTGCATTTGTTTGGTTTGGGGTATCTCTCTTCATTTCATTGATAGTTGGTTTATGTAACAACTTGTTGCTTTCATACTTTCACTTATAGCTTATGCTGTTGTTTTGCGAGTGGTTTAACTGAATGTTTCTTATGTAGGTTTGCTGTTCTTATCTGTCATGGTCGCCATGTAACATCCTCTACCAGGCATTATCACTGTTTATCTACTGTTACTTTATAATGTTAGCTGTGTTATTGCGGGTAAGGATTTACTTTTTGTTACTGCTTGACTAGTTTCTCCTGTTAATCTATGTAACCTCGATTTAACTGTTCACTGTTTAGGTGACGAAGCCATGTGGTAACCTCCATAACGATCTTCTAGTGGGCATCTGCCCAAAGTGGATCTCCACATCCAGTTTCACTGTTCAATCTGATGCTTGAGTGTCACTTCTCAGCTCAATCAAAATAGCTTATGTGTACCCTACATTAGCTCAGTGCTTACTCAAGACAAGACACAACTTGACTTAAACTCTGTTGTGTGAAAGTGTTGTTTCTATTTGCAACCAGACTTGTTACTAGTTGTTCATTTAATATTACATGTAGCCATTACTGAAATATATTGGTTTGTTTAAATATATTTAGTTTGAACAACTTCCTAACCTACATTTACAATTTACTACATGTATGGTCACTTTATCGGTTGATTATGGGTCATTAATTTAGATCTAAAACAGTAATAGAATAATTCCTAGGTTGGTCTTCCAACTGTTTGTTGACAGTTAACTTATCTAATACATGTAGAGATGAAATGATAGTTGGCTAATCAAGAGAAAACCCCTACACCTAACTTATGTGCACTTTTGTGGTCTGGCACAAAGACCCTAGAATCATTCCCTGTGATGTATCCAGACCACTACTAAACACTGCTCGATTAGCTCAACATTGTATTAAATAATCAAACCATAAATGAAAGTGAAAAATAAGAATTCTAAGTAAAATTCTTTATCAAATTCTTACAATAGTTTCAATGTATTTATAGTAATTCCAAAAGAAGTACCTGTCGATTCAAATATAAACCTCTGCCAAGATGGTGGCTATAAAATAACATAAGCGTCGTTTAGTCAAAAGTATTTTTATCAACAGATACAAATATCTCTTTTTTGATACATATGTTATTCTTGGTTGCATTTTACAAATTAATCTGAAATAATAGCAACTGATCTAATTATAATATTTTTAATCAACTCCTTTTCGATCTTATTCTCTTCTGCGACATTTGCAGCTTATTTCGAATTATTTGGATGATGCTACAGTCAAAATCACTTTACCATGATATCATTTGAGATCTCCTTTGCAGTGATTTATACCTCTCTAACACAATTATCTTTATTTATTTGTGATTTTGAATCATGTTAGGATTTTTAGATCAGGTCAGACCCAATTTCATGTGAGGTTTGAGGAGGTGCAAATCAGGTCCTGGTACACATGAATCAGAATCAGGTTTAAGAGTACCTATTTTGTGTCATCAAGTTAGTATCTTTGTAATTTTATTAGACTGTAAGCATCTACTTAACTCTGTCTGGTTATATGTGTCGCAAGCATGCATGAAAGAAAAAAATAACAATATATAATTAAAGTATTACAATTTCATTTATTTCAAGTCATCCCAAATTTTTAAGATGTTAAATTACTACATTAAGAAATACGACTAACTAAATTATTTTAGGAATATATTTGAAATAAATTTTTTAATCAAAAACTTTCATTATTCTTTTATTAGGTATCAGAAAAACTATTACGGCAAACTTATTTTTCGGCTAAGTGGCCACTTTGTCAACTAACTTAATTTAAACAAAGTCTGCGCAGTTAAACTAGAAAACTGACAAGCACTAAAGTGATTTTGACCTTATTGAATAAATGATGTGCTTTTTTGAAGAAAACCATGTAAAATTATAACCTACATCACGAAAAACAAAAATTCTTACGAGAGCTAGGAGCAAGATGTAACTTTGAATAATGCCATCTTGGATATATTATATTTTTTTGTACCTAATTATCTTTATTTTTGTACTAGTTTCTTTGCTCATTCGATTTTTTTATTTGGAATGAACTAAAAAAATGGCAAAGGCATAGAATAAAGTGGACGCTGACAAAATAGACACTAATATAGGGTAAAAAACGATGAGAGATGCAATAACATGCGTAAAAAAATAATAACCAAATTTGCAACCGCTTTGCATTTTCAGAGAATTTTTTCTCCCGATTTGGATTTATTTACCGATTAGTAATTCGAAAATGGTTGGCATACGCGTGCTGGAGGCGCTCTTTATACTGTCAACCAGTCTCATGTCATACAGTGAATATCACAAATTGCATAACTAGATTACCATTTGTAGGCATTCAATTCATACGAATACGAGTGCTGCTGAAATCAGCTTAAGCTTGCGGAAGACTTTAGAATTGATCCTATGATAAAGAGTACTATTGCATACAATACAAATCTTGTGGATATCGAGTGATGGCGTAAGAATATGAAACACAAGTGAATATGATTGACAACGCTATAACTTTTTACAACTTCAGTAAACAATCAAATAAATTTACAGCAGGTGAATAATTGAATGCTTTGGAAAGAATTAGATTTTGCGAAAACAAATAAATTTCCTCATTATCTAGGAGATATTTAGACAAGTTCAGAAAGCAATAAACTGTCTTTAATCCAATACTGTATTTTTTCAATTGCAACCTCTTACTTTTGCTAGTAAGTTACTCAATATAAACTATTGAATTTATTGATTCAAATTATTTTAATTAAGTGAATTTATTTCTGGAAGATTTTATTAATTAAATAATTATTGCCAAATATTGCTGTAAGCTTAATATCCTTTATTAGTTTGTTGCATTGGTTTTTCGTTAGTGTAATAATATCATTAGTTAATTTTTCTGAGTGTTAAAAATTTAATAGTTTATACCTCTCACTTCTATTAAATTATGTTGTATAATTGTATCATGTCTTATTAAAACTGTTTGATGTGCTACTTGGGCTCTCGTGCTAAAAGAATGATTTATTTTATTAAACCTATAAACTTATATTGGATATTCTTCTCTTTCAACCTTTATAACATGCTTAAGGAGTTCGAAAATCTATATTTCATAAATAGTCATCATATTTGCTTCTATGAATAACTGTTTCGTCATATAAGTAGAATTTTCAAAGTTTATGATCCATATAAGTAGAATTTTCAAAGTTTATGATCCTGATTATCATTTTTTGAATTTTGAACATTGTCAATAATGTGTTGTATGAGGTACTACCATAGATTAAAATACCATACTGAATTATTGGCAGTATGTATACTTTATAAAAGTGTAGTGTAATATGCTTAGGAACGAAGTGTCCTATTCTCATCAAAATATCACATAGTTTAGAGACTTTTTTACAAATAAAAGATACATGCTCTGCAAAGCTTAATGTTTTATCTATTATCATTATCCCTAAATATTTATAAGAATAATTTGTTAAGCTCAGTTTCCGCTAATTGCAGCATAGGTATTTGTTCAGTAAATTTGGAAAAATTTATCTGAGTGATTTTATTACAATTTCAAGAAAGAGGATTACAACAGAGCCAATCTTGTAGAACATTTACGTTATATTGGAAAGTCTTAAATAATATATCCCCGTCAGGCGAACTTACTTGAATATTTGTATCATCAGCAAACAGGTAGACTGATGCAGTTAAGAATTTAGAAAGGTCATTTATGTAAATTAGGAAAAAGGAAAGGTACTAAGAATTTAGCTCTGTGCCACACCACATGTTATCTCTTTTAGTTTTGATGCAGTTGAGTCTATTGAAACACATTGATATCGGTTTTCTAGATAATTTTCAAATAACTTAAAAATGTGTCCTCTAATGCCATATTTATATATCTTATTTAATAACAACTTATGATCTATTGTATCAAATGAATATGCAAGCAGAATATAATATATTGTCTTTGAAATGTCTAATATTTTCAATTACTTTCATTAAATCTAAAATTGTGTTATAGTGAGGTCGAAACTCAAATTGATTTGGATTTATTAAATTGTACTTATTTATGAATTTAAATACTATATTGTATATTCGTCTTTCAAAAATTTAGCTAAGGATAGGCAATAGTGAGATTGGTCTGTAATTTAAGAATCATTTGTGTCCCCAAATTTATGAACAGGTATTATTTGAGCTATTTTCCTTTTTTCCGAAAAACACGTTTGAATACAGAGTACTGCAGTTAAAGGATTTAAAATTGCTGGCAAGATAGCTTTCACAATTTTACTGGATATACCATCAACGCCTGCAGATGATTTAGATTCTAATTGATTAATAATATTTTTCCGTTCAGAGTTTGAAATGGTGCGTAGAGCCATAGTCTCAGGATTATTATCAATGACAAGACTTTCCGTAGGCAGGAATATTTTCAGTCATAGAGGAACCAATGCTTGCTAAAAAATTGAAATTGTTACTTACCTTATCCATATTCTGGTTGAACGCAGTTGATAATTTCAACTTTTTATTTCCTGTAATCATATTTAAGAATTAGTACAACTGTTTGGAACTTTTTGCAAAAGAATTCAGTTTTTGAGTATAATAACTGCGCTTAGAATTTCGGATTTTTGAAACAACCCTAGTTTTGATATTAGAAAATTTAATATGATTTTCTCGACAATTATTCATTTTATACTTTTTGTAAGCAATATTTCGTATAGTTATTAAGTTTTTTATTGAATTATTGATTACTAAGTTACTCTTAGGACCATTTTTAAGTTTAAAACACTTAAATTTATTAACTGTTTTCTTTACTGTAATAATAAAATCAGAATACGCATTGTTGGTATTCGTATAATCATTTAAATTTAGTTCATTTAGTTTTTGATTAAGCAAAGATAAGCTGTTTAGTAATTTTTGAACTGAATGCGTAAATGTAAAGTATGAAATTGTAGATTTTTCAAGCTGACTATAATTTATATTAAATTCTAACGAAATGGGTATATGGTCTGTAAATACGTCTTCCAGAACATTCGTCAGTATGTGGTCTAGACAAGAGCCTTCTCGATTATTTTGTGGTATTGTGACTTCATTTATTAGAATCCCGAAATCATTCGCAAATATGAATTGTAAATATAAAGAAGTAATTGATGAAGATCAAAGTATCTATGTTGAACTCTCCCATTATTACAGTTGGCACTGATGTTCGATTAAGTTCTTCTAAAAACCTGTTTAAAAATTGAATAAAATACTTCTTATCATCTGTTGCAGGACTGTAAATTACTTATTTTTTAATGGTCACTTACAAAGAATGCTCTCAGTAATAAGCCTTGATTCCATTACTTTATATGAAATAGATTTAGATAAATGTAATCCAACAATACCTTCTTTCTTATTTATTCTAGGTTGTGATATTAATGGATAGAAACCATCAATTTCATGTATTCCAATATTTATCATTTTGCTTGATCCAAGTTTCCGTAACAGACAAAGCTGTAATATTTAGATGGGTTTCAATAATTGCTTCAAAAGAATCAAAAAAAATTTTCAGTGATCGTAAATTTAAGTGAATGAATTTTAATTTATTCCTCACTAATTGTTTATTATTTGTAACATTTAGTTTATTAGAATTACAGTTAAACGCGTTTGAATTAAATGGATTATTTTTATGTTTATTTTATCTGTTTGTAAACTATATAAAAAACCTGGGTATGCATTTTATGAATATCTTCCAGAGAGAAATTTCGTCTGTTGTCTTTAGAATCAATCAAACATATCTTTTCTTCATGGGTCCAAACTCTCTTGACATCGTCCAATTTTCTAAGTTTAGAAAGCACCTTGAAACGTAAGCTAGTGATGTCATTATTGAATAACACTTCTTTTCTACGAACCTCTTTTATTTCTCATTAATGGATGCTTTGTATCTCTTCGAACAAACTTAGTGATTATGATAGGACAACAACCATTCTTAGCAGGAAGCGAATGGCACAACAATATATCGTCAACATTAATGGGTGCACTTACTGCTTCAGCAACAACTGTAAATATTCTCATCTTTCTTCATTGGCTAAATCAAAATAAATATGGGAATAATTATGTATACTTATCTGTTTATCTTTCCTTAATGACTTCAATTCATCTTGGAGTGAGGTAATAGTGCGATGCAAAGTAGATATCTTTGACGTTGAACAGAAATCACAAAGGAATTCTCCGTCAAAAAAATCTTTAGGGATTCGAGCTGGTAACCAAACTTTCACCCATCAGGTGCAATTTTCACTAGAACATTCCAATTCATGGTAGTTACCATTAGTGATATCAGTGGAAGCGCGACTTTTAGACATAACTGAAAACTAATTAAACTGTATAATAAACAGGAAATACATACAAATGTTAACAATCCAAATTGCAAAACATGCATAACATTCCTCCAGTAAAAAAATTGAAGTCTGTACATTATTAATAGTTAGTTGTTATTATTAGTATAGTTATTGGTACCATTTGAAGTTTGTAAATTATCAGTAATTACTTTGTTATTAAAATTAGAAAGCTCTGAATCTGATGTTGTAGCTGTACATCTTCTAGCACATCATTAACAGATTTTGACATATCGTTGTCAATACTTGAAACTGTGTCTATATGGCCAGAAGAACTTTCAACATGAGCGAAGTGAGGATTGATTATTTGAATAATTTTTTGCAGCTTCAACTAAGGAGTCGTCTTTAGTTTGCACATGATTTTTAACCAAAACTTGGGAACCATTATACATCCATGAAGGCAAAGAAGACTCTACTTTTCCTTTTCTTAATAATACATATGAAGTTTTTATCGATAATGAAAAGAAAGGAAGTGGCTCTCTTGAAGAAGACTGGTCAATGTTTCCTAAAAAGATTTAAAAACCAAATGCTAAAAAAAGATTGGGTTGATGAGGATATGATAGAATCTCCCAAGTCTGTAAAACATGATTTGGATGATCAACCAGAATATATTACTGATCCAGAAACAAAAAAGCCAGAAGATTAGGACGATGAAATAGATGGCGACTGGGAACCACGAATATGATAGATAATCCCGAATTTAAGGGTGAATAGAAACCATCAAAAACTATTTAAGACTAGCATCCATACATACAAATGTTAACAATCAAAATTTCAAAACATACACGACACTATTATTACTAAAAGTTCAAAAGCGTTTGGTCGGCTCCCTCATTCCATTCTTCTTGGCAAATAATTTTTATTTGGCTTTGATGCTAATTTCATTGAATTTTTCCAGCCTTACCTGTCCAATCGGCGTCAGTGTCAAAATCAACTCGTCTATTTCTTTTTCTGTCCTTCTCTCTAGAGGTGCTACTCAAGTTTCTGTTTGCTGCTTTTTATTTACACACTTTAGACTGATATTTTTTCACTTACATTTGTTCTGGACATGTGTCCTTGCGCCTCTTCCGCAATGTTCCCTTTAATTCCCCAGTTGCTGAGAAACTCTCTTTGTTCAACTTCTCCTTGTTGGTGGTTTTCTCGTGCCGGTTCTACTCCATGAAACGATTCCAGAAGGGTGCTTTCAAATGGATCTCTCCTTCGCCATACAAAGACGCTCTACTTCCATGCTTGTGATCTCCTGGTCACTCGCAAATTGCACCTTGATTCATTTGATTTAATAAAGTTCTCTAATTCCCTCTCCAATCGCTCTGATGATGTTGTCACTTTCTCCATTCGTCGTCCCAAGAAGCATCGGACCCTGTACTCGTTCTTCAATCGTCCTTGTATAGCTGCTTATCACATCTTGACTCCCAATAATCCAACAGCCAATGATTTCATTTCCACACCGCCGAGCTTCAATAAATCTTTGATGTCTTTCCTCTTTGCTGAGTTCTTCTCCAATTTTGTCTACTCTTCCATCTGCTCCTACTTTATATCATGTGACTGTCATCGCTGCCGTAAAACTTGACTTTTTTTATATTTTTGTAGTGTTTATTTCAGCGGCTAATAAAGTCATTTATTATTTTATTTTATATAGGTTGTCCAGGATTTTATGGCAAAAACAAAATGCCTGTAATTTCTAAGAAATAACTTTGTATGAATATTTTCGAATTTCTCCTACTTCTTAAATGTCATCGTGATGACATCTTTGAGATCCTGTATGTCATCAATATTTTGACAGAAAGCAAGATTGACTGGTAAACGATCTTGTAAATACGCTGGCCAAACAAATACCAGTCTATGACACTTCGCGTTGAGAAGCTGGAAAGTTTGATGCACAGTATGTGACCTCACTCTATCTTGCTGAAATATTGTTGATGATCATTTTCGCCTTGCTTTTAGCAGAGAAATTACATAATCAGTCAACATGCCGGATTGTGAAACTGAATGGATATTAAGGCTGAAGTGCAAATATTTGATACTAGTATCAGTTTATACGGGACTACATAAATGGGCCTATATAAATAAACAACCATTGTTTATAATCAGTTATAACCACAAAGTTGAAATGAAAAAAGTAAATACCCCTCATTCAAAAAGTAGGAGAAATTCGAAAATGTTCATACAAAGTGATTTTTCTGAAATTACAGGTATTTTGTTTTTTCAACGAAATCCCTATATATATACCTACATATATATATATATATATATATATATATAGGCTGAAAATAGTTTTGCTCTAATCAAATTGTTGCCAACTCATTAAAGAGGCGCATGAAGGAAATGTGAGTTGGGTTTCAATCATTTGGAAATTTCAGCTAATGGTAAGGTCTTGATTTACACGAAAAACGGTTAGATTTACACAAATATGCTTTTATATCTTGCAAGTTGTTTAATAATAGATAATTTTTTACAAATTACAAGTTTTCGGTGCTATTATCCTTCAATATTTACCGCGTGCTACAAATTTGTTTAATTGCAAAGTTAGCGTTCTATATGTATTATTTTTTGAACGTTTTACAAATATTGCATTTCTTATCATTTTACCCTATATTAGTGTTTATTTTGTCAGCGTGACCGTATTCTATACCTTCGCAAAAAATACTTGTTAAAGTCGGAATTGTTCTCATATATCGCAATAATTTTTATAGATTTTTCGGGTGGGGGCAGTTGACATCGATTAAAATTTATAGATTAAATACCATAATTTTTACTTTAAATGCACATAAGGCTACTTTTGCGTTATCTCTCCCCGCCCTACCCACACCCCTAAATTTAAGTTAAATTCTAACCTAAGCATAACCTTGCCCCAATCTATAAACCTAACATTATGCTACTTTCTTCAACATGACAGAGGAACAGTATCCACAAAAGTTTCATAACGTGATGTGATTTCTAGAATTAGAGAATCGCAATATTGCTGTATACAAATTGAATTCGCAATCTACAAGTATCTAGTTATACTAATTTTTGATTAATCTTAAATTCAATGTAATATCGACGAAGGTGCCACGCTGAGCACGCTTAAAAAAATTAACACTACTAGAAGATTTAGCAACGATGAGAAATACTAAAAACTTTTTTAAGTTTAAAAAATTGTCAATATAGATCGATAGCAAAGTTGGTTTTTTCTAAAAATTCTTAGTTGAAGATAATGAGAAACAAATCATTTTTTAGATAAAAAGATTTAAAACACACAAACCGAACAACATGAAAAATGTATTATCGAGCATTTCTAAATACATCAATATACTCAAATGTTTTTAACATTAAGCAAAATCCATACCAGTTTGTTTCATCCCTATTCTTCAAATTTGCCACCATGTGAATTTTTACTAACTTTTTAAAATCAAATTTAAAAGGTTGGCCGAACTTTTCGCCGCATTAAATTTAGTTTTATCCATTGTTTGAAAATTTTTGAACGAAAGCATTTTTTGTCAAGGAATTATGACTATTTTGTCAATGGTGATTGAAATTTATTTTAATATAAAAATATAAAAACTGCACTGGCTACAAAATATGCTGACATCAGCATTAATAACTACAAGTGAATGTCCTAAGTTTTGACATGAGACATCTCAGCAAAAATGTCAGTATAAAAATGTTTTTTTTGGAATTTTTCTAAATTTTTACCCCATTAGTCCTTTGTACCAAGCTTCCTGATAATAGCATTACTATATTAAAAGTAAACACAGGGGTATTTTTAATCCCCCTCTTGTGAAACCAACCTACCGAAAACAGGTTGAGGATTACGGTTGTTTTATTTTATTTGCCAATCGCTTAGATAAATAAATGATGAACTACTTTTAATTTTTCATAAGAAGTTTATTCCGCTTAAAGTTGTATTTACCTAAAACATTTTATTAGTCCTGAGTTTTAAATTTACAGATTTCCGTTAATATACTTTTATATTTAGAAATTTTGATGTCGAATATCTTTTATACGTTATCTTTCTTAAATATTTAAGGCGTGGTATAAATTTTGTTAATTTTGATAATCTAACGACGTATATTGACAATTCTTTAAGCTTTATCTATTTTATTGTATTTCTCTGACTAGGAAAAATCAGTGTTGTCTGATCGATTTCAACTTTAACTGAGTTCGCGTATGAACATTTAACCTTTAGTTTTTTGAAGAATTTCAGAGTTTAATCAAGTTTTTTTCAAATTTTACTCTGTGTACATTCTGGCCAATGTGTATACTCAGTAGATGGTTACTTATAATAATAGTTACACTTTGAACACTTGAGTTATTTTTAAAGTTAATCCCCATTGCGATGAGCTGTAAAATTCGCGTTAATTAAAGAAGTTTCTTGTTTTTGTTTTGATTAACTATTTAGTAACGAACATAATTTGTTAATTAATTGTTCGAAATGGCTACCCCGGTTGCATTAAGCAATAGCATTAGCTTTAAAAAATTGATGCTCAAATTGTTTCTCTATATTTAGTATTTTTGCTATGGTTTTTATCATGATCTCAGTAACAACTATTATCAACTGTTAAACTCGTATAATTAAATTAAGCGGTAAACAAATATAACTTATTAGGTAGTGCTGAGCATAAAAATTGCATCAAATTTGTTAGAAGATGTATCTTTAATTTTAAGTACCACTTGATACCCGTATAATACAAATTGTGTAAAATTGTGTGTAGAGAAATATTGTTTTCCGAAGTCCTACCATTAAATCGGTGTCCTCAATAATTTACCGAAAGATTAAATTACAAATCGAAATCAGATTGGGAAATTTTCTGGAAATGGCATTTATAGTCATGTCATGGAAATTATATCATTCATGATAAATTTATGATAAAGTATATAATGTCGGGCCGGCCTTAGCGTGCAAAAACGACCTATTAGCAAAATGAAAAGGTAATAATGTGACTTTTATACTATTATTTGTAAAAAAATTTTCATCTGTGCTTGCATATAGGCCTACTGTGTTTGGCAATTGTATATTATAATTGTTGTGTATATAAATAAAGATACTGGGCCTATATCGAAAAACGAGGTCAGTAAGTAGCCTATATATTGTATGTATGCATTAAACCTTCAGAAATAATTTCAAAGTTTTAGTAAGTCATGTGTTTTTAATATCTCTAATTAGTATTATTAATGAAATAATTGAAGAAAAACTTTTTTGATTAAGGACATTACTAACATAGAAAAATTTAATTTATATATTTTGCCCAAACTTATTCTTCAGCAAAAAATTTCAATTTCTTACAGATTGTGATTTCCATACCGATTGTTTACTAAACGAATACGGATTTCCCGTCTAAAAGTCCTGCAATTATTGTGGTAATAAGTTGTGTAGGTTAGTCTTTTAATAATCCTGAAAATTAATTAAATAGTACCCTAAGGCCACGGTTAGACTAGGTGATTGGTTAAAAGTGATCTGTCACTTTTGAAAGCGTTGCACGTCTAACCACCCGAGATAATTAGCGATGTGACGATCACAGGGGAATCGAACGCGCACGATTTCTTCGTGATCGTCACATCGCAATTATCTCGGGTGGTTAGACATGCGATTCACTCAAAATGTGATAGATCACTTTTAAGCAAATCACTAGTCTAACTGCAAGGCTGAAGGAGGCTCTAAAGAGGATGAAGAACTGGAAAACACCAAAATTTTACCTAACAATGCCAATGGACAATGGGTATTGGCTGTGCTGCTGGTGCTGTTTCGACGACTTAACAACAGGATGATTCTGCACATGGTTTCGTAGGATGCTGGTAACCTTAATCCGGTTAAACTTGAAAAAATCTTGCGTTGTATCAGTAAAGGAGAGCTTTACTTCAAGAGACCAGGCAGCAGCCACGATTACGATTTCATCCTCCACAAGCAGGGTGTGAGAAGTTGGCACAGAATGAGTATAACTTCAGGCATGACAAGGTGGGACGAATGGTACACTGGAGTTTGAGCAGGCAGGATGTGTTAGAAGCAGGAGACAAGTGGTATGAGCACAAGCCACAGGGCGTCATAGAAAATTTGTAGATTGTTGTATGCTATCATCTAGTTTATCATTTAACAGTAATATGTACTAATATTAAATAAGAAATT
>CABFPE010000065.1:1779974-1790830 GCA_900660155.1 Hofstenia miamia | reverse complement strand
GAGAAAGAGAAGATAGACAAGTACAGAGAGTTAGCAGAGGAAATAGAAAGGCTGTGGAAGTTAAAGAAAGTTGAAGTAGTCCCGGTAGTTGTAGGAGCACTAGGAGCAGTGAGTAAGAAGCATAAGAGATACTTGGAGGAGTTGGGAGTACCAAAGTGGGGAGGAGCAGTAGCACAGAAGGCAGCATTGTTAGGAACAGCTAGAGTCCTGAGGAAAGCTCTCAGACTCCCTGGGAACTGGTGAGTTCCCTGAGCTGAGAGGGATACCAGCATGAAGCTGTGAGATGCAAGAATAATAATAATTTGTATTAAAATTAATAAAAAATGTGAATAATATAGTAATTGCGATAAACAAATTGCATGCAATAGTTTGAACGTCCTAAAGTTTAGAGTTGGTTTAAGTGCCATTTTTTGCTTTATTGGGACACTATTAACAATTTATTCGATCATGTTTGTTAATTCTTTTACGGAATTGGAGGGGGGGGGGATATAATGAATTGCATTTTTCAATATTAATTTTTAATTGATTAGATAAGAAGTACCTAGAAAGATTTTCAATATCACTTTGTAAATTTTTTGTAGCATCATTATCTGTATTTATGAAGCAAGTATAATCAGCAAATTGATATATTTCACTATGATTTGCATGCTTAATTATGTCTTTTACATATTGCAAATATAATTGGCCTTATTACTTTGGCCTTGAGGGACTCCTCGATCGGTTATAATATAATCAGATTTCATGTTATTCATTAAAACACGCTGTTTTATATTTTCGAAAAAACTCATAAGTGACTTAATTGAATTTCTTTGAAATCCGTAATTTTTAAGTTTAATAGCCAAAAGTTCAAAGTTCATTTAATTAAAAGCTTTGCTTAAGTCTAGAAGGGCAACTAGATTTATTTTGAGATAAAATTTGAGGATATTTTCTCAGTATTTGAAATAATTGCATCACTTGTACTATGCTTAGTGCGGAAACCATATTGCTTAGATAAGATATTCTCACATGCAAGGTATTGGTTGATTTGGATGTGCAATAATTTTTCAAATAATTTATTAAAAGGGTGCGTTATTGAGATTGGCCTATAATTTTTAGCAATGAGGGGATCTCCATTTTTTATACAAAAGTGTTATATCGGACTTTTTCATTATATTCGGAAATTCGTTTTCAACTATACATTGATTATATGCAAACGATAAATGATCGCCAAATACATGAAAAAATAAGTGAGTAGAACCTGAAGATTTGTTAACGTCTAAATCTTTTACATTAGTTTTTAATTCTCTCAAGGTATACAGTACAGCCTAAATAGAAACGTTGACTTACAATTTGATTGCCTAAGTTCTGATAGAGGAGTGTTAGGAATATTGAAGTTACCTACCTTTTTAAATGTCTGATTTAAATGATTTAGTATCCTTTTTTATCGGTCAATTTTTTATTATCAATATAAATTTCTGAAATTTCATTATTGAGCCCATTCGATTTTCCAATAAAACGGTTTAAAAATGTCCACCTTTGTTTAGAATAATCTAAGTTTTCAAAAAAATGACGTTGTTTTAAAGCTGAATTTTTAGCGCATGAGTCCTTAATTAATTTATTTGATTTTTCGAAATTAGTCCAATTTATTTCGGTCGGATTAGCTTTAGCTAGTTCGAAGAGTTTCTGCTTTATGTTTACGGTATTCTTAATTACTTGATTATCAGTCTTGCTTAAATTAAATCGTCGTGATTTGGTGCCTATTCGGGAGGCTTTTAGCTGTGCTACTTTGTTTAGGGCTTCATTGATCTGTGCCGCAATGTAATTTAACATGTGGGAACCAGAATTTAGAGTAAAAATATGGTCGAATGGAAGTAAGTGAATTTTCCATGATCTCATCTGAATAACTTTTGAAATCCCTAGAATAAATCGTTTTAAATTTAGAAAGCTTAGTTTAGGATATAGTTTATGTTTGAAATATTGCGTTTCCATATCTAGTATGCGTTTTATTGTAGTTTTTTCGTTTGTATCAGTTTTCGAATTGATTTTGCTTATTGTATTAATATATGTATTGTTTCTTTTAGAAATGCTGATGTTTGGTCCAATTCCTTTATTAGATGTTTACCTGTTCAATAAATTTACGGTTCGAGATACAATAACCATCGTCCTTGATGTGCTCATTGTAATTCTTATTATTTTCAATTTAGCTCTTGTGTATCTTATGCATCTCCGTTCTATGAAATCAAATGCAGTTCTGCCATATGATGGTAAAACGTACAACATGATTTTAAACCAAACCCATGATTTGGAGTTACAACAACGGTTGGGATCTGGTCACTTCTCAGAAGTGTACAAAGGAAGTCTGACAGAAAAGGTACTTAATGATGGATGATATTTAATGTGTTAATAATTATTAAAAATTTTGGGCGGAATTTGCGGTTTAAATGTGAGTTTCTGTGACATTTCCAGAAATATGCTTAAGTTAACTTTAGACTGCATTGCCACTCATATTTTTGTTTAGACTGCTTTTACGTTGTTTATTTTTTTAAGGAATTATGCAAAATGATCTTGACTTACTTCCACGATTACTTCAAAAATAGAATTGGGGCGGGTCGACCAATGAAATGTGGTAGGCTGGGCCAGTATAGAACAAAGTGTTTCAAAGTCGGGTGCTCATAGGAAACGACGCAATCGTTTGTAAAATTTAGTTTTGTGGTATTTCTTAAGATTTTATTAGCATAAAAGTTGAGTCGCGATTGAATTAGCATTTCTAATTTGATGTTATTTCATAAGGATATTTGTACTAGGTATCACCATTAGGGAGAAATTTGGAAATGATATTTTGAACTGGTTAAATCCAATCTAGATAAGCTATTCTGAAATCTGGTTTGGCAGAATAGTTAGTGTGACACAAATAGAGACTGGATTTTTAGGTTCCTAAAAATCACTCAAATATTCTTAACGTTTTAGAAATACACAAAAATATGATTTTTGGGTAATTGAAACATTGTACAATGATATTTAGGGAAAATCTTCATAATTTCACATGGGAAAATTTGTGACAATATTTGTACATTCATTGCAATGCCTAATTCACATTTATTTGCAACAATGTCTTAATAACGCGCCATTACATGAAAGTATTAATATAATGCCCTCGTTTGTGACCATTTTGCCGCATGACTTTTGCCTTCATTAAGCGATCGAAATATTCACACACTGCCCCTCAAAGCTAGATATTTATTTGTTGTGAACGAATCCAGCAAAAAAGATGCTTTTTAGGTCCAATCCTGTCCATGGATATTAATCAGCACTAATTAGCAATATGTTTATTTTAATTTTCTTGTGATAGTATTACTAGATGACATTTTAAAAAAAATTTTCATTGTCTTCTGAACCTAAAAGGATTCAACGCATTTTATAGTTGTGATAAGGGAAATAAACTTTGTTGCAAAATCATGATGGGCAATTGAATACCGCGAAGAGTGTTTGGAGCACATTTATGGGTGGAAGACATAGATAAAGATGTGAGCATGATTCGCAAAGCTGAGTGTATGACCGGTGTAGACAATAGACACATTCATGATATAATTTTCGTATGTCAATTTAGGTAATTGATTTTTCATAATTCACCAATACAGTGTTAATGTTAAACAAGCGCACAGCAATCGCGAAAAGTTGTGCAGTCGACCTCTCTCCATAGTTAACTACAGTTTGCAGTCCCGTTAAAATTATATCCAAAATCAGTAAAAAAGCAACCTCTCTAAAGTTTACCTCTCTAGATTTTATTTCTCTACATAGTTAAATTAATTTATTAGTCCCGTCGCACAATTTACCACTCTAAAATTGATGTTTTATAGAATTGGTCATCTAGTTAATTGATTATTACGTGCTACATGCAATCATTACGCGTTTTATGTATAGCACCATTTTCATAACAGCATTTTATTGTGAAGTGCAAAACCTGCATCAGTATCACATATGAACATTACACGTTATTAGTCATTCTTCCAGCCCCTCACGCCATCTCAAAGTCCCTGATGGTGATATGCCACCTCCCCATAGTTAACTTAACTATAATTCGTTTCGACTGTCGTTTGTTTACGCCCTGAGCATAATTGATGAGATTATTGTTTTATCTTGAAAGTTCATACATATTGCGTCCATCATTCTCCGGCTGACGTTTATGACGCATTAATAGAGTTTTGTTTAATAATTTGAAATGTTCAACCAATTGTGATATACTCGCAATATTTTGAGTTTTTTTAAGTTATTGTTTTGAAACAAGATACCGCACAATATTCACCCTTTTGTTTACAACAATTGAATTGCGTGAATGAAATTTAAATTCAATTTTTCCTAAAAAATTTGTTTTAAGCGTATTTCTTTGATTGTTTTAAACGTGAAAAAAAATATATAAAAATAACGTGGGTAATATCTAAGCGATTTTCATTCGAAATTTCAAATGATTTCCTCAGGCTGCTAAATTTATGTATTAAAATTGATTGAGTGCAGGATTAAATAATGTCCCCGTATTTTAATTTTTCTGTACAAAAACATTTTTTGTTTATACATTCACTCATTCCATCATTAAGTTAACCCACGTTCAGCAAGTCGTCGCTATTAAAATGATTAAACTTTCTTATGTGAGTGTTGCAGAAATAGATCGTGAACTCTCAATTCTCACAGTGTTAAAATGCAAAAATATAGTTGCCTATTACGGCATGTTTAATTCCGCTAGTGGCACAATGCTGGTCTTTGAACTGGCAGAGCAGGGAGACTTGCATTCTTATTTAAATGCTTTATACAAAGGCATTTCACCTAATGAAGTAATAAACGTTTTGAAAGATCGGTGTCACGATTTTATTTCATTTACTTTGCAGTTGCTTGATGCCCTCAAGTACTTAGAGACCTGCAAAGTTGTGCATCGAGATCTGGCTGCTCGAAACGTCTTGCTAACAGAAAGTGGTGCAAAATTGTCAGATTTCGGATTGTCTCGTTATCTATATACCAAAGACTGCTATGCCATGTCCAATGATGGGATGCTTGCTGTTAGGTGGCTCGCTCCTGAATCAATTGTTCATAGAGTTTTCAGTCATAAATCTGATATCTATTCCTTTGCAGTAATTGTTTGGGAAATGTTCACTCTTGGGGCAACTCCTTATGGCTATATAAAGGCTGAAGCTGTTGAAGAGGCTATTGTGCGGGGCTTCCATTTGCGTAGGACAGATGGGTTCCCATTACGAGTTTATTCTATTCTTCAGAAATGTTGGCATCGGAAACCCGCTGACCGACCTTCCTGTCTTGAACTTATTGACTATTTTAATTTGTATTCTTAGATATACTTTTATAGTTTTTTAACACAATTTTCCTTCTTTGTTTTTAATTGTCAATAAATTATTTGAACATTGAATGTATATTTTAAAAAGTCTAACAAGGAATATTTGTAAGTTAAATGTAATTTAACAGCATTAGTTTGACACTTGTAATATCGCTAGTTTTTACTATCATTTTCTTGATACCTGACTCAAATTGTTTTTTCAATTTAAGTGAACATTTGAGTTATGTATCTAAATGAAAGTCGAGGACTATCAAGATTTTTTGGAGGCTGGAGTAACGTAATTTAAAAATCCTACATATATCATAAGGTTATCGATCACTTTACAATAAAGGACTTGTATGATTTTGTTTCAGGTTATTAATTCAAAACCTGTTTCCCATGTAATTGCTTCTAGCTTATTAACCCTTTCTTGCATTCCGGTTACATATGTTTCCATATGAATCTCCCAAACACTTTCATCTGTACTGGTTATATCATTCTGGACACAAACGTCACCATTTCTAGTATAGTGTATGACCATCATAGGGCACTGAGTGGTCTGTGTCTAATAATCCTAAAATACATGTATATTTTCAATTTAATGGTTCTGGCTTGAAGTAAAAAGTTCTATGCAAGGGTTAAAAGCTTTGGAAAATTGTTAATGAGTCTATAAACGATATGTCTCATAACTAGTTTGATGTAGCTTATGCTTCATTAAAAAGCTTGGATATTTTAAACTCGCCATCCATTTCGGAAAAGCTTCTGCAAATTTTCATTTTTATATTAAATTCAGCCTTACGAAGTTTTTAGGGACTCTTCTAGTAAGTAGCTAATTTAAGATCCGATGCAATTATCAGAAAAATAATAAAATTTAATGGGGTGAAATTTATAACTTTCAGTTAATTGTTGAACATTTAGAGTTCATTTTGACAAATTTGGCAATATTATGACGCTATTCAGATATGTTACCAATTTTGAATTGTTAACATTTATTTTTTATTTGAGACTCTTTTCTCACAATAGCTAATAAAGTTTCTAAAAATCTACGCAACTACAACAAAGAAAACAAAATATAACTACGATGAAAGAGACGAAACTTTTTACACCAAAATTTAGCTTTCGTTATGTAACAAAATATGAAGTTTTAATAGCAATCTCAAAATTGAAATTATATCTAGCGGTCCATCCAAAATTCTCGTTTGGTACTTAGAAACTAACCGATTTAATTGCTAATCTTCTGTGATATTCTGAATGTATTTATTAGATACTCTGCTTCCCCGAAACAATTAATACTAGCCAACATTACACCGGTTTACAGAAAAGACCCAAATGTATGTTCTAATTATTGCCCTATTTCTCTAACATCATCTATTAGCAGAATTTTTGAGAAACTACTCTGATCAAATCAGTGAACATTTCACTAAGTATATCTTATCCAAAACGCAGTATGGATTTCGGAAAGGAATATCTACTAATGATGCACTCATTTACACCACTAAAAAATGGAAAACAGATATTGATGACAAATACCGTGCTATAGCATATCTTGATTTATCAAAAGCATGACTCTCTAAACCATAAAATTCTTATTTATAAAATTAAAAAGTTAATTTTTTCCAGCTAATAGCATTGACTTAATCTGAAGTTTATTTATACAAAAGAAAGCAAAAGGTAAAATTGCATAATCATTTCTCAGATTGGATTTCATTAAAAAAAGGTTTTCCACAAAGAACAATATTGAGCCCACTGCTATTTAATATTTACATCAATGATTTAAATAAGTACATTACATGTGATATTTTATAATTCGCCGATGACAATAGTATACCACTCAAGTAACTGTGGAGGATTCAGTAGATATAATTGAAAAAAATTGTGCGACAGTAGCAAACTTTTATCCATCACAGAAACTAACAATTCGTACTTCAAAATCACAATTTTGTATAAAAAAAGTCAAACACATCCAAATGCACACTACGTTTCAATAAAGAAGCTATAGAACAAATTACTCATTTTAAATAAATAGGGGTTACTTTCTACAGCAACTTAAATTTTCATAAATAATTAAACTCTGTCCCAGTTAATAAGTAAACCGGTTTTTTTTAGGAAAATGAGGTAGTGTGATATAAACACGAGTATAATTTCAAGTTTTGATTTTCATTTTTTTATAATATGCACAAGATCATAAACTATCTAATTCGAGCCAAAACCATGGTATTTACGCTATAAAAAATCCAATTATTGATATATAACTTCTAAGTAATCTTACTCACCTTCTAAGTATTAATGCAAAAATTCAGTTTATTCATTCCTTAGTCTTAAGTCATCTAAATTATGCTTGCATATTATATACAGGAATTGATATACATTATCTCAGAAAATTTAAAATACAAAAAGATTGATCAGTTAATATTACATTGGGCTGTATGAAGAAAAACGATCAGTTTACGATGAATTCAAAGGAAACTTTTCGAAGCCAATAATGACAATTTATAAATCATCTTTATGTACGTTCTACAAAATTCTTTAAAAATCGCTCCTTACAATTCAACAAATTTCCATAATTGTAAAACTCCAATTTTCATAGTAAACGCACTTTAGTTATAAGGCAAACAACATCAAAGGAAAACATGCAAAATTCTTTTATTAATACCTCAATCCGTCTTTGGAATCAATTGCAAACAGCCATTAGGAAAGCTAAGTCTCTAAAAACCCTTAAAACTAAAATGAGCTAATTATATAAATCGCATAGGCCTGAATTGTTCGAATATAATTGGAGAGGCCTCAAATTTATTAACGCTGACTATAGTACTAAAAGAAATTGAAATATCATGATTTAAGAGGAATTCATATTTTCTTGTAAATTCTGTGTACAGTATATATTAGTGTGGATGTATATTTTAGACGCATTTTTGTACTTTGACCAATATTTATATAGTTAAATTTCGTCCAAAGTATAGTTTATTCTTCTCTTCAAGCTTTAGATTCATCAAATTAAGAACAAGAACGAGCACTTGCAATTGAAGGTGTCAACTTTAAGTGCAATAAATAATAATAGAAAAACAAACTTTATGTAATATATCGCAGAAATAATGGCTTAAGATATTCTTTTTCTTCAGATATTTATTTTCACACAGTCAAGGGACATGTATTTAATACGAAAATATTATATTGAATTTTTAATAAACAGCAAATGAATATTTATTAAATATAATGATTTCTTTGGAAACGATGTCAATTTAATTTCATAATGTAATTTGGTGGGAGATTGTTAAACGGTAAGATTTATTTTTTGCTTAATTAACAATCATATGCATTATTCAGAAATTCTAAAAGCTAGTCCTCTTATAGAGGATGGACGAATAAACGCGCTATTTAAAGATTTTTCTAATCTTGATGACTTTATAAATGAACTACAATTATCAGATGCATTAAAACTTGAATATGAAGATATTGTTTGTGGAATAAAGTCGAAATTCATTAAATGCTTGAAAAATCAAGGTGAAAATGTAAAATTGAGTAATACTATTACTCCTACAATCAAAGAATTTCAACATTCGAAGATATTTAAGCCAAAATTAGTCATTTCAAGTAATAATTNTAACATTTTTCAAACTAGTAAAAAATCTACCGCCTTATAATTCAATTAAATTCCCGGGATTTGCGTATAAACAGAATTCAAGATCTAAAATGTTTACATGTGTTAAGTATAAGAAAAAAGTTTTGAAGAAATCTTTCATTAATGTCGCAATTCGAACCTGGAATTCGCTACCTAAAGAAATTAAAAGCATTGAAAAATTGAAACCTTTTAAAAAACGTTTAAAAATCTTCCTTAAGCAAAAATATATTTTAGGTACATCATGGTTAGGATTTAAATTTTACAACAATGACTATACGATAACTCGTCATTAAAATAGCAATATAAAGTAATTCATCCATAGCCTGTAAGAATTGTTACTTTTTGTAATGTATGTTGATTTGTAGATTGGTTACTTTTTTGTAATTTATGACGCTATTCAGATAAATTATCAGTTATTGAATTGTAAACATTTATCTGAATATAGAATCTCTTATCTTATCTTATCTTATCTTATCTTATAATTGGATGCCATCCTCACCTGAAGTTCTGAAGAAAATATATCAATTAAGATAGCAATATATATATACTAGATTTTTAGAATGTGTATAAACAGAAAAATCATGAAAGTTTATTTCTTTTTAGATATTTGTCTTGCGAACAATATCTTATGAGAAGTATAAAAATATCAGGGTTAGATTTTCGATTTAGACATATAACATTATTTGTGAACGGGGTACTTCCTCATCACCCTGGCCGAAATAGGATTAAAACCAATTGCTATTGTTTAATATGTATAAATATTTTATAAGGAAGTCTTTCTTCCCTACGTTTTAGCTAAGAGTATTTGGGGTGTGGTAATAAATTTTGCAAAAATAGATCATTTTTTTTCGATTTCTATCTACTCTTCAGCTGAATTAGAAAACGCAAATTTACATGGAAAAGGAACGGAGAGATTACTCGATTGCATGTTTTAGCTAAAATCAATTTCAAATATGTCTAATTGTATAAACAGAAAGAAGATTGCACACCTGTAAAGTTAAAGCCTACTTATTGCATTGAGTATAAATTCCAACTTGCCAGTCCTTCAGCTTAGGCGAAATTTTATTCAAAATTGTTGCCGCAAGCTTAATATCAATTATGTGTATCCTCAATAGATATGTCATGCAGAGGTATGTTATGTTGCTGTCAAAAACACCAGCAGTGAAAAAATCTATGCAAGTTATACTACTTATATTTGTAATCAAATAAAGAATATTTGTTGAAGAAGGCAACAAATGAACTGTGGTAATAAAGAAAAAATTGTTCTTTTTTCTTAGAAAAATGACGTTGTAAGATAGCCATAAGAACATCTTAAGCAAATTAAGCTACAATTTATCACCAATACAAAAAAATAGGTGATATCATCATGATCAGGAGTTATGTTTAAAAACTAGTTTGATGAAACCATAATGAAGACTGGGGCATGGTTACAAGCTTCGGTGTTCGACTTGCGAACCAATAGTCAATGTTTGAGGGCCCGATGACAAGTAGTTAAGATGGGTCGTAGGAGACGACAAACAAACGCCTCTGATTGGTCGAGAGCTGGATTCGTAACACCTATTCTGATTGGTCGAGAGCTGATGACGTCACATGTCACACCGTGAATATCAAAGGGGTGGTTGGGGCGTTGAGTCATCTAATTGATACTTGGCGCTAAGTGCTTTGAAGATCTCACTAATTGATTTTTTGACAGCTTGCCAATGCATTTTTAATTAGCACATTCAGACCTGCTTAAATGATACACGCCCAAATTTTACATTGTTTTGATATAATTACATTTTTTGGCATGAGTAATTTTTGATAATATCACATTTGTTTGCATTACGCCATGTTAATATATACCGTATTATAACAACCCCTTTCAGGTTCACTTTGATAATATCACAGGCCATTTTTTGGCATGACTAATTCCACTTTGATAATATCACAAATGTTTCATTT
>CABFPE010000065.1:1742172-1760985 GCA_900660155.1 Hofstenia miamia | reverse complement strand
AAACTAAAAAATTAATAACAAAAATGGAAAATGTAATTTATTCCATTTTTATGTGACTCTATGTTTACATTAAACCTTGATTTGCATATGAAATGACTCTGATTTTATTTAAAATGTACAGTTTGCCCAACTTTATAAAGACTTGATTTTACAACTATTCGGTCATAAACTAGGACTCCATTGTAGGCAGAACTGCACTGCCTTTCGATGTGCAGTAGAAGAAATATCAAACCATTTTCCATATTTTCAAACAATTTTACCCAAACCTTTTAGGAAATTTAGAAATTCTGAAACATGGACACAGCTACAGCTATATTCGAACGTGTTTGTAGTTACCGCTGAATGTTTGTAGTAAAGGTGCTTTTACAGCTCATCAATGAATTTTACCTTTTGCAATTGAGACGAATATATTGTTGATACGCTGTTTACAGCGTCTCATTCAAACTTGTTTATGACACCTTCATTTGTTATTGATACATGGCTTGTAATGAAAACGAAATATCAAAAATGCTTTGCAATTGTGCAAATATGTTTGTCTTTCAAGAGTTTACAGCAGTATTAGCGCAATTGCTAAGCTCAGCTACACATTCCTTAGATTTCATCAAATGATCATCCATCGCACCTGTTTACACCTGAATTTGTCCAAACTGAGGCTCGATTGTGAAATATATTTCATTGATAAGCTTTAAACACTTCTTCATGTGTATTTCTGTGGTTTGATTACTGAAAAGATCAAAATTCCGGGTTTGTAATAATATTCCAAATTCTGTCTTTCAATAAGGAGGATTAAAGAATCTATATATAGGTTACTCCAGCCCATTGAGGTGCGATTTCAATGTGTAAACAAAAAAGCAACTCCTTATCGTGCTGTAATATTTTCTTAGTACATGAATTACAAGTGTTTAAATTTTTGTTCAAAAACCAAAAAAATTTGAGAAATTCATCAGCAATTCATAGGGTTAAGCACTTCATTAGTAATAATTTGAATTCTCGAAGAAATTGCAGTTAAACTCTGCGGTAAATATAGTTATCAAGAACTGAGTAATTCAAGTACCTACAAATACAAACTTAGTTTAGGCATGCCCCCTCCTAAAACTGGTGTGAAATTTCTGACAACGAGTGTATAACTCAAATATACGTTCTTTCTGTTATTTTAATATTGTGCGAAGTAAAGTTACATGCAGCCAATCGAGAACGAATACCACCCCTGCCATCATAAGTGAACTCTATTGAATTATTCAAAATTTAAGCAATGTTAAAAATATAATTTCATTTTGATACTTTTAATTATATCTTTCAGTTTCTTGATTTACGAAAACCTTTTTTATACTGAATTTAGATATGACGAGTGCTGGCCTGATATTTTACTTATTGTAATAGAACAGACCCGCACATAAAGCGACTATAAAGTATACAATATGATATAAAAAATACTATATATAATATATATATATAGTATTGGCCAAAAAAAAATCCGCCCACCTCATAAAATATTAAGAAAAATGAAAATACTGTCTAAATATCACTCGTCTGTCTTACAAATCGTGGCTTAAAAATATAATATGCAAAATCAGTATTTTTTATGCATCTCTTTTGTATTTACGACTTTAGCTATTCTAGTGATGACAATCACAGCAAAACAGTGCGGGCGTACGAAGGAAAGATTATTATTTAATTGAAGCCATTCCGTTTTTCTCTTTTACATTATTCTATCGAACGTTGAACAGTATTAGTTGTGCCATGGAAGTACTTATCTAACAAAAATGATCTTACTAACGAATATTTTCAATGAAGAATTCCATTATCTAATGAATATGTAAGGGAAGCTGATGAGCAATAACTTGTTAAAAGCCTTTTCTTTCTTTATGTTTACGTCATTTGTACACAAGATAGTCATTTAATTACTTACTGTGTCCAATTAAATAACATATTTGTAATAAAGGTACCATATCAATATCTTTAAATTTTGCTCCCTAATTTAAGAGGTGGGCGGATCATTTTGGCCAATACTGTATATATATATATATATATATATATAGGTAAATCAATTGTAGTTTTTAATTTCTCATAAAATTGCACGTAGTTTCTATGCAAAACTGTAGCAACCTATTATTTGAAAAATTACTTTGATATTTTGCAATGCAATAAATTCTAATAGTTGCAGAATTTGCTAAATTTTATGAGTAAAATTTTTTTTAAATTTTTATTAAATGCAAATTCATACTAAGAAGATATACATGTACAATGCAATTCTCTAGCATTACTAACAGGTAAAGAAGTAAATTCTTCCACACAATCAATAACAAATTTTTAATGTTTTATTTCTCTAAAGCAGAATTCAGCCGCCATTATATGTCAATTGTACCATCAAATGTTTTTAGATATTTTGTACAATGCAATTCTCTAACAGGTAAAGAAGTAAATTCTTCCACACAATCAATAACAAATTTTTAATGTTTTATTTCTCTAAAGCAGAATTCAGCCGCCATTATATGTCAATTGTACCATCAAATGTTTTTAGATATTTTGTAAGAAATTCATAAAGCTCTTCTAAGTAGTCCACATTTGATTGCTAATACAAGTTGATTCAAAATATGCTTGAATTTGCCATAGGCACGAAATTGCATAATTTACATTTAAAGATCAATTATGACCAAATTTTTGTTGTTAAGACATTTTATCAACGTGAAAGACTTTTGTGAAAATTTTTTTATTTTATGAGAATTGCTTATAAGATTACTTTTATTTAGTAGGATTTTACTAAGGTTAAAGGACCAACTGCAGAGCCGTTCGCTCAATTGAGTTTTGCTGAAGAAAGAGACAAACAAATTGTGTATTTTTGCAAAGTCCATTAAAATTGTTCATTAAATGAATTATGCTGATATTAAATTACAAGCACATGTGATAAAACACTTACTTGTACGGCAAGAAGATGAGCAAACAAACAGTCATTCAGTTGTAATTAGTTTTTGTAATCATTCCAAAGATTTGCTCAGACATTGTGATTATCAAATTTGCTAAAATCTTTAACTGTTTGCCAAATTGAATCATTTTCTCAACGACTTAATGATTGTTAACATAAAAAATCATTGTTTTCATTTTATATTTCAATGTTAAGTTTTGTTCTCCCTAAATCTGAGTGCAGCCGGGATAGCGATTTGTTGAATGCCCACCGGTTGTGAATCTTCCATGTCACAAATATTTAGCATTGAAGTGACGATAGTATTCAAATGCATACAAAAAGTCGGAAACTTGTAATATTTAACTAAAATTGGGTAACAATTAAGTAAAATCAAAATAGTAATTGTTATGTCATACCTGGAACTTGTTGTCAGGCATTGGTAAAATGGAACGATTTTATGTTTGGCTTTACACGGTTGTGCTTAACATTGGTGCCGTGACTTACTTATACATTATTTAATACTATTCAATGTCTCCTCCAGTTTTGACTTCTGAAACGAAATCGTTCGCAACTTGAGAGCTTCAAATGGAAGCGTTTTATATATTAAAGAAGATCAGTGATGATAAGGAAAACCTTCGAATTTTACCAGAGGGTCTCGACGAATTCATATTGATATCTGTTACTGATTATCTGTCGAAGGGAACGACAACTTTTAGTTCGGCTTTGAAACGGGTAAATGAAGTTTGGGCTGCTACTAAACGACCAGCTAATCCGGAGAAACAATTTATGGAATTATTTATTGACCAACCGTCACAAATCTCATCAGCGGTACAAGAGATGAAATGGCTGGCAGAATACATTAATTTTGGGGTAATATCATTGTTCAACGTATATACTCGGTGCTATTTCAAACAAATTACAGCCAACAGTGGTCATGTTCTTGGAAGCCAATAAGTCAGCCATTGCAGATGATTTAGTAAGATTTTTGATGAAGATTGCAGTTGAACCTGAAACTTTTGAGAATATGTGCTATTGGTTTTTATTGCCGTTATTGTAAGAAGAAGGGACACGAAATACAGGTTTGTCCTGTTCGACCGGATCTGTCAAAAGTGACGTGCCATAAATGTGGAAAAGCAGGCCACATGAAAAGAAATTGCAAGATATCCCAGAATTCAAATAACTAGTTCATGGCTGCAGTGTCCTCCTTTAACACTGCAGCCAATATCCCTATCAAATTGTAAGGCATATCTTCAACCTGCCGTTTGGATAGCGGATCTCCGTTTTCATTTATTAATTTTGAGTGGTTGCATACCCTAGGAGCAGCAGTAGTTAAGATCAAGGCAAGGAGGCCCCATTGGGACACCCTGAAGTTCTCGTAACACCCCATTACTATTTACCACATGGAAATGAAGTGATTCTATTGGACGCCATCTAGCGATGAAATATTTTTGACAAAACTAAAATGAGCAAATTATTTTTTTAGACAATTTGTTCAGACTAAAGTGAGAATCTTTGATTTTTAGCATTTAGGCAAACTGATATTTTTGATGAAAAATTTCACTTAGGGTGTGTTTGTTGTAAAAATGTTTAAACATGCAACACCATGGTCTTAAGGAACCAATTCATAGATCTAAAACCCAAATAAATGATGTGTTATTTGCATTAGAGCATGTTTCCAAGTGCGTTAATATTGATCAAAACAAATATGCAAGAGGTGGAAAACAGCAATTTCTTTAGCAAACTGTGTATAAATTGTAAAAGCATACATTACACAATGGCTTTGAGTTATGAAGTTCAGCATTGTACAATCTTCAAGTTTCCATCTTCATTCTAAAATATGACGGCACTTCCACATTCACCCAGNATTTTCAAATATAATGCCATCAGAATCAATAGAATCATCATCATCTTATGATTTCTCTTGATCAAGATTGGCAAAATGCTGAAGAACATTCAATGCTGAGAATCGTTGTACATTACCGAGAAAGTGTTATAGATTTAGTTTCATTGTAGTTCCTACAATAAAATGGGTCTGTTAAGTGTTTTGAATGATCATCGCAATTACCGGTCAAAATGACCGGAATTGGTATTGAAGGTATTCACGTGAAAATACAGTTAAAATTCAATGAATACCTTAATTTTGGTGATAATATCATTGTTCAACGTATACTCGGTGCTGTTTCCAACAAATTAAAGCTAACAGTGGTCATGTTCTTGGAAGCCAATAAGTCAGCTCTGCAGATGATTTAGTAAGATTTTTTATCAAGATTCGTGATTAACCTGAAACTATGGGAATATGTGCTACTGGTTCTTTTTGTCGTTATTGTAAGAAGATGGGACACCAAATATGGCCTTGTCCTGTTCGACCGGATCTGTCAAAAGTGACGTGCCATAAATGTGGAAAAACAGGCCCAATGAAAAGAAATTGCAAGATATCTCAGAATTCAAAAAACTAGTTGTGGCTGCAGTGTCCTCCTTTAGCACTGCAGCCAATGTCCCTATCAAATTGTAAGGCATATCTTCAACCTGCCGTTTGGATAGCGGATCTCCGTTTTCATTTATTAATTTTGAGTGGTCGCATACCCTAGGAGCAGCGAAACTAGTTAAACCAGCCTGTCAAGTCCGAAATTTGGTGTCTGTCGATGGTAACATTTTCCCAGCTGATAAACAAGTATCGCTAATTGCTGAAACTCCGGAAGATAGTTTCATTTGATTTTTTTGTTATTAAATCACTCATTTCGGTTATTATTGGCGAGGATTCGCTAAAGAAGTTAGAATTTTCTATTATATGCCGGTAAGACAGTTACTTTTCAGTCTCCCACACCTATAAGTACGATCGACGATTACATTAAACTTAGTAACTCCCAGTTCCTTAAACAGTTCGCTTTAGGCAAGTGAGCAGCCCACAAACCACCGAATGATTTGTTGTTAGAATTCCGAGACGTATTCTCGTGTTCTCAAGAAGACGTAGGTTGAACTAGCTTCGCAAGTCACAAGAAAAATACAGGTGAGGGGGACCTATTTTTAGTAGACCAATTAGACGCAGTCGAGCTGAAAATAAAGTCCGAAATAGTCATGTTCAATCGATGTTGAAACACGATATTATTGAAGGGGTACCATCTGAATGGAATTCGCCAGTCTTTCTGGTTCCCAAGAAGGACAATAAGGACAAAATTTGTATAACAAGTTTGTGCGGTAATTTGAAATCTGTGCAAAAAATAGTGTACATAGCACTTATTGCTACGTCACTAAGATGCCCCTAAGTGTAAAATTCTCCAAGTTTTTCGCCATCCTATTCGACAGGCATTTGTTGAACTATTAGGCAACGCCGCAGGTAAAACTTGTAATGCCTTGCGCGATATGTTAATGGATTCCAGTGCTTTCCAAATTTATGCTATAAACTGAATAGACGCAAACACAAGTTTTCACCAACTTAGATCTCAATCAGAAGAAATAATTATTTAACAACCCACCTTAGTGTCGATAGCTCACAATTTCCAAATTTCCCAAAGTGCTTGGAAAAATTATTTTGAAAATAAATAAAACGCATTGTCCACCAAGTTGTTTAAGGTTAAACGAGAAGTTTAACAAGCTTAGTAATAGCCAGTATTGTTGAAGAAAACAATGATTATCAGAAGCTTATTTTCCCATGTAAGCAGAGGCTAAGGAACAATCATTGTCTCAGGTGGCACTTATTTTTGCTTCAAATCATTTTACGTTGAATTATTAATTTAACAGTATTGGAAGATCATGGGAGAATTACCAAAATGTTCCACTTATATAAAATTGTGTTGCATTTCTTTCTCTAGAAATGGCATCTTGTTGTAAACTAATAATCTGGGGTTAGGCAACGTGTGTAACAAAAATTATAATTTAGTGATTTGGCACTTTGATGTAAAAAGAGTATCCAGTTTTAATGTCGTACTGTTGATTTTACCATTGAAAATAAAAGAGACGAGTTCTCCAAAAATGTTTGTGCTTTACTAAATGTATTTTAAGGCCCAGCACGCACTAATAATTTTTAATTGATGTAAACAAGTACCGGTAAGTATTTAGTTGCCAAAATAGATCACAGTCATTTCTTTGTGACATAGCGCATTAGCAATTAAACAATTAGAATGATCCATTTTCATGGTGATTAAACTACTGCCAAGTATTATTCTTATTAGACAAGCGCACACTAACTAACTAATTGATCAATTCATTCATATACAGTACTGGCCAAAAGTTTGGGTACAGTAACCTGTCTAAAGCGCGTTTTATGCTATTTACTGGAAACTTCGTAAAATTCCTAATTTTTTCTTAGAATTCACAACGGATTCATTTAGCCAATCAAATTAACACAACTTTTGATTTACACACAATACATTTTCACTGAAAAAGCACTATCATTATAGTTTGAAATATGGTCAGTGGTAGTGAAATTTTATCAACAAAGCGTGCTCAAATTCATATCTTGTACGGGAAGGGGTACAATTATCGCGCTATAGCGTGTTAGTATCTTCGCTATCCAGAAGTGTCACTCGCTATCAGCAAATGCAAAATTTTTCCTCTCGCAAGTGGTTTGGAAGACTAAAAGTGACAACCCCTCAGACTGACCAACCGTCTCATTCACCATTACGTCGTCAATCAACCATTCTCTTCATCTTCTGAAGTCAAAGCAAATCTAGGTGCGGTAGTGCAGAATGTATCAACACGTACCATTATGCGTCGATTGAATACTACCTTTGACTTTCCATCGTGCAAAACGGCAGCCAACCCCGATTGTCTGCAAAGAACATTCGAGACCGGTTATACTTCTGCAGGCAATACAAACACTCCTCCCCTGAGATGTGGCATCAAGTAATGTTTAGTGACGAATNATCATGCAAACCTGCAGCCAAACCCTGATTGCCTTCAAAGAAAATTCAAGACCATTTGCGCTTCTACAGACAATACCAACACTACACCTGTGAGATGTGGCATCAAGTAATGTTTAGTGACAAATCCAAGATTTGAGAGTTTACATCATACCAGCCACGCGTTTGACGACCAAGAAACCAAAGATTGAACACACGTTACACACAACAAACTGTCTGATCAGCACCTTCTGTGATGATTTGAGGTGCTATAACTGCAAATGGGCGTGCTTGTCTGCATTTTGTTCCTCACAACGAGACAGTCACAGCGAAAACCTACCTCAAAATAATCCAGGAGAAAGTTCCCATGGTTATGCAGGCTCGCAGAACATCTGTACTACAACAAGATGGGGTTCCTTGCAACAGCGCCAACGTTGTGAAACAGTGGATTATATCAAAGACCTTCGGCTGCTTGCAAACTGGCCGGGAAACTCCCCAGACCTCAACGTCATAAAAAATTGCTAGCATCACATCAAAAACTGCTTGAGGAAGCGCCAATGCACATCGCTCGACGATCTGAAGGAGCAAATTAAAGTGGTATGGTGCACAGAGATTACTGATTATTATTTTAGAAAACTGGTCGGGTCAATGTCAAATCGCATTGCTGCGTGTTTGGCTAATAATGGCGGACATACAAAATATTAGTTAGTTTTTCCGGATTAACTTATTTACTTTCTACAAGGTGTTATCTTATTGTTTTACATTGTGTTATTATATTGTTTCTACATTGCGTTTTTTAGTGTAAAATACAAAAATTTCTAAATTTGGAAAGTGTCCCAAACTTTTAGCCAGTACTGTATAGTGTTGGACTAAAGTGACTTCATACTGGAATTTAGAACAAAATAGTTCGCAACCTGTTAGACTTGTTTGTGGTGTTTAGTAAATTATTAGTTTTAGACTAAGTTTTAAAAAATGTTTTAAATCAACGTTACGGCTGTACTTAGTATTGAACTGTCAGTACAAGGAAAAATTGACTTATTCTACAATAGAATGAGCAGTGATTCTAGAAATATTTTGACTCACTGACTAGAGTTAGAGGGACATTTTCAAGAAATTTCTTGGTGTTTAAGCATTAACAGAGACAGTAGTCTTTCGTATTTTTAAAATTTAAGAATCGGACTTTTTGATAGATTTTTGAGACGGCTGAATTTAACCCCTTGACGTATCAATGAACAACCTAGCAATTTTAATCTTTAATCTTCTTGATGTAATTTAATTTTTCGGCTACGATTTCTTTTATAATACTCCTGCGAGAAAATCCTTCTTCACGACATTTACTAAGGTGTGTTTATTTTACTGTATTCTTCCTCCATGACGCTACAGACCTCATCTAATTAATTTTAGTTTCTGAGCCTCAATTATTGACAAATCAAGCTTCTGATAAGGGTAGTTGCCTAACATGAATGCGTCAAAATTATCCAAAAATATGGATGTCGATCAGTCTGTCTAGCAATTGCCAAAATTTTTTGAAAACACAATGATGGCCTTGTATAAAAGGTGAAGGAGTTCTTACGAAAGCATCTGTCGCTATTCATTTCTATCAAATTTAAATCTAACATGCTATAGTTTTATATCCATCACACAGGATTGCCACCCCCCAAACCATTGACGTACTGGCAAAATTTAGTCGTCTTTGTGTAATATCAGCTTTATGACGCATCTAAAAAGGTCGACGAACATACATCTAGGTGAATAAAGTTCAATCTTCGATACATCCGAGCTCACCATTTCCAATTCGAAATGGACCTCTCCAATTTATTACTACTGAATAAATATAAATTGTCTTTAATTTCGGCCTCAGGTATAAATTGCTTCATTCACTCATTTGCGGTTTAAGTAATGTGGGGTTGATCTAATGGATAAACTGGAGACCATTGGAGTGAACATATATTTTTAGTTGTATTTTGGTCATAAAGCATCACGAAGATGCTTCCTAATTCATGAGGGCCTTTGGAAAAACAGATCTTGTTATATTTTGCGAAGTATGACCTTCTTTGTACTTCTGTAAAATATATGCAAATTTTCACTTTGAAATTTATTAACCATGAAGTTTTATTAGCAGCACGTTCAATTGCTATACATCTGATAGCAACTGCAATTCGATGCATTTTGATCAACAACTACCAGGTAACTAAACTATCACTAGCAGGCTAAAATTTGAAACATAGCATGGACCATATGATAGGCTTATAGAAAATAGGAATTAATTAAATTATTTTGAGAGAAGGCATCAAGGTGAAGGTATTGCATAACATAATTAAATGCAAGTATTTGCATACATGTTTAATATGTTTACTTGAGTAGTTAAGACTGAGTGAGGAAGGCTACATTGGGACACCCTGAAGTTCTTGTAACACATATGACCATTTGGTATAGAGTAATGAAGTGATACTATTGGACGTCATCTAGTGACGAAATATTTTTTACAAAACTAAATTGAACAAATAATTTTTTGACGAAGTTTCCATTATTGATTTTTAGGATTTTGGCAAGGTGATATAATTGATGAAAAGAAACGTTTTTGAAAGAGTTAAATTAATTTTTTTAGCCAAACTGACGTATTTGCTTGTTAATATAGTTATGACATGTTCATTGTAATAATGTTTTTAATTATGCAACACTATGCTTCAAGGAAAATAATTGATTGATGCAAAACTCATTTTTTAGTAATATCCAAATACAACATGGAGAAATATTTCACTAAACTTAAACATTATAGAGATATGAAATACACGTAAATGTTCACAAACAATATAGAAAATATCCACAAAACTTAGTAAGCATATGAAATATCCCTGTGATAAATCAATAAAAAATTGAAATGTCTGATATATGTGACAAAAGCAAGTTTATGTTTACCAATATCCAAAATACAAAATGGAAGAAATATTCACCATGCTTAAGCATTACACACATATGAAACAAAACTATAATGTACATAGCCAGTGAAAACAAAAGATGGAAAAATATGTGACATATCCTGATATTTGTGTGTGTAGACGCATTTGAAATGGCCAGACTGCCTTGCTTTTAACTATATTTGACCCAGTGAGTTGATATGTTACAAATTCGATAAATTCCGCTATACAATGCAAAGTATCAATTGTTTCAGGCTAACTATGCTAATATTATTGAGGTGAAATCCTTTCATTGCTTCCCTATCAGTCTGCTAAAATTAATAGTAGTGAATGCTATTGTAAAAATATAGTGTTCATACATGCCAATATGAAATAATCAACTGCATGGTTCGATAGTAGAGGCGCTTAAATATACATGATAAATATTTTGTATTAATCATTAACAAAACATTTATGAAAAATTTGAGAGCTAGAAACCACTAAGAAATTTTGTAAAACAAGCACAAAGCAATAATATTTCTCCCAATAAAACGAAGATTAATGCGTAATTTATAGTTTCAGTAAGCTACTAGTTAAAAAAATAGCAAATTTAGAGTGCATGTGATTAAACAGAATATTCAACATAGCAAAAATCGATATGTATAATTTAGTTTAAAATGGGAATTTAAAAAACGTACTTGATTAAGCATGAAATATAATAATATACTTAGATGATGAAACAATTTTAATACATGTTCAGTAAATATCATCCAAATGACATGAAAAAGTGAAAATCAATGTGCATAATTTATAGTTTTGGTAATTTGCCAGTTATAAAAATAGAAAATTTAAATTGCATACAATTAAACAAAATATTTAACATAACAAAAATCAACATGTATAATTTAGTTTAAAGGGTAAAATTTAAAAACCATACTCAATTAAATGTGAAATAATATAATATGCATAGGTTATCAAACAATTATACGTCAACATACCATGTTAATTATAGATGCATTTGTGAGTTCAAAATGCATTGCCTTCAATCTTTGACCTGTCAACATTTCATGTTGTTCTTTATTGTTGTATGGCAATAAGCAAGTCGTTTTAAAGTGAAACCATTTTTAATTAAGGTGAAAACTGCCTTAAATTGTGCCTACATTATTGAAAAACCATGTATGACGTGTAAACTAGAACAAAGAACAAAGAAACTTTGTAAACATCACTGCTCTTTAAAAAATTAATTTCATTTTACTAATTATTTATTGTAAAATTTTTTATAATTTTTATTTAAAGTAAATGATTTTGTTAATTTAATTTTTGCAATTTATTTCTTTGATAGATTTGAATTTTAGCATTTGACTGAAATCACATTAATGTTAAAATGTATCAGGTGATTTTGATCATTGAAAGATAATGAATTTATCACTGATAATGTCAACATGTGTTCTATCCCAACATCAAATTAGTTGTTACCCATTATGAAGGAGTTGGCATTCTTAATGATATAAAAGAAGAAATTCTCTTTTTACAGTTTTTGCTAATGTTTTTTCATTTGTAATTTAGTTTCTTTACACATTGCATTGATAATATATGTAGTGTTATCCTTTGCAAATCAAGTCTCAAGGAAATTTCTATTGATGTTAGTAATATTAAACCTGTAATGCAATCAATTTTCAACTAAAAATTTGCTTAATCATATAATATTCACTATTTAAATGTAAAAATAACTTACCCATGTTGGAGAAATTCAACCATCTTTGACTCAATCTCTGTATAAACTAAATAATGCACTACATTTTGCAACTCAGAAAAATATTGCTGATAGATTTATTTAATTAAAAACACAAATGTATAGTTATAACTTTGGAGTTTACATAAATGCTGCAAACATCAAATGAAATAATTTTGATTTTCCATCATTTCTTCATTCCATGTGAATATCAAGTGGGATATAAATCCTCCAAGTCCCATTAAACTCAATCATTTGACCTTGCTCAATGCAAAACTTTACATTTATTCTATCAATATAGGATTGTAATTCAATATTATAAATTGGATTTTGTCTTTCAATATGAATAATTAGGGTAGTGCTTGGGTTTGTAGCATATGTCAGCATCAAGGGACATTTATCCAATAAGGGTAAACATGTGCGTCTGTATGATTAAAATATGATTTCCTGTGTATATGTTGCATTCATAGCTAGCATTGGTGGTTGTGTTTGGATATATCTTTCCATAAAATCCTAGTATATTTCCATAATTAAACAATGTTAGTGTGATATTTGTTATTGAATTTATAACAAGATTTACATTGCCAAATAAATTACCACACAATCCCTGTAAAATTGAACAATGTTCTTGTTTCACTCGAGAATTTTGCTGTTTTGTTCATTAAATATATAATTCCATTCTAAAATTGACTGTGAACTTTCCTTTTTTCAATGAATAGTTAGCATTATAATAGGTTTTTGTTGTTTTTTGTGAATTATTGACATGTTACTAGATATAAAGATCAGATGCACACCCACATTCCCTAGTAATTATTAAATTTGTATCCCATTACACGGTGGTTCAAATATATCTGATCTAGCATTGTAATTGATTTAACCCTCCAAGACTTAATAATAGCATATATTTCGTTTTTTCTTGATGAATGATTAACACAATAGAAAGCCCTGCTATGCATTATAAATTTAATTATTATTATTATAAAATGCATCACTACATCTGATCACTAAGGCTTATAACATGAAAATTAATCAATATCTCCTTTGTATAATGGTATGATTATATTTCCAATTTCTATTGAAGTTTTGATTAACCATGCTATGCTAATATTCACAATATGTGTTATGCATGTACACAAGATGGAATTATAGTAACACCCAAGTGTTATAACAAATATGGTTTAAAGGCATTGAAATCTCTAACATACATTAGCATTAATTGTAAAAATAATTGATTTTCAATTCTCACTCTTCTATATGAGGGGTGGTGCTATTAAAGAAACTATTTAATGTTACAAATATGGTTTAAGTGCATTGTGCACCTAAGAGATGTTAGCATTATTTGAAAGCATAAACTATTTTTGATTCCCATGTCTTCTAAATGGAGAAGGTGTTTGAATAACTAGTCATTAGTCATTACTATAAAATATGTCTATATGCATATGTTCTAGAATATTTTAATGCATTAAACAAATATTAAATAATCTTGTTGGTGGTATAAGCTACACAGAAAAAAGATAATTTCACATTTCAAAACAATGGAATTTTCAATATTTCTGCAAACTAATGAGTTTTGTTAAACTTCTGCATATATTTCTAAGACACAAAATGTTCACCTAAAGCATCAATGCATAGCTTTAAAGTAAATTAGACAGATGGATAGTTGTAATTGGCATTACAACAGTCAATTTCTGACATGGCATTGTTGGCTCAAATCAAGCCTATCCAAAGTATTCCTAATTTTTCATGGTTTTGGCGAAAAATTTTTTGAAATAAATTTAACAGATGGATAGTTGTAATTGGCATTAAATCAGTCCATTTCTGACATGGTATATTGTTGGTTCAAATCCAACCTATCCAAAGTATTGGTTTATGGTTTTAGGTAAAAAAAATTGATAATTTTGTAAAATATATGCAAAGAGAAAAATAAATCTGACAAGGAATATTTATTTACACCTTCTAAAATAAATATACACTCTAAATTTCAACACAATACTTGGCTTGCAACTGGAGTATTTCAAAGGTTTATTCTGACACTAAAGAACTTTAAGTCCAATTAACATTTTAAACTGTACACCAGCTCAATGGGCACATCTCTTGGGAAGAAAAAAACAATTTCCATTTTGCAAAATAATGTTTACCACAGGACCATACTGTGTATGAGTGTGATACACATTGCAAATCGTAAACTGTTCACCAATGGGCAACTCATAAAGATTGTACATAATGAGTTTCTTCTGAAACTGATTTAAGTTCACTGACTATTACAGAACATGATAATTTCTCCTCTGTCTTTACTAAACATTTCGCGTCAGATGTACATCTGTTGATGTCTTTTTCTCTTGCCCTTGGTAAATGCAACATGCTCTGGCTTTAGACAACCTTATAGTTTTTAAACTTGTTTGGTACATGTGGATTTTCTCACTATTCCTAATAACCAAAGAATGAATAAAGTTAAAATTAATGCAGATTTATTACTGAGCTTTCAATATATAAGCCAATCAAAATAATGTACCATCACTGATGTATTAATATGTGAAAAAATGAAAGATGAAAGTGTATTCATCCATCTAAACTCTTTTTAACTTGTAAAATGTGTTTGTAATGTGTTTTATCCCTAATACACCATTCATGGGTATTTTTATCAGTGTAAAAAGCAAATAATTATAAAATTAAGTATTTTTAATGATAGCTGTACTTTTTCTTGAAGCAAATACCACTCCATGTTTAAAATAATGATCAATTTTAATACAAACCTACTAATTTCTTAACAATAAATAGGAAATTTTTGCAAAGCATGCTAATTGTTAAAAATTCTACTATATGCTTATGGAAACTATGTGTAGACATGACTAAATATTTCTCCATATTATGACACGTCATATACTTATTTGAATTCAATGCAATCCCTCATTAATAATGAGATATAATGTCAGTATACGTTATTCATTATGATTGGTACAATATATAACAAATTCTCCAACATGCACACCTGTAAATTCTAAAATTATTCATAGTTTGATTATGTGATGTGTGATTAACCCCATTTTATAACCATGCCAACATTATTCATGAATTAACAATGGGTTATGACTCATCAATTAGCACCTGTCAATCAATTGTTAACAAATGTGGAATTTCTCCTGCAATTTCAACAAAAAGCATTCATTTTGTAATAAGCGCATTTTTGGGGAATGCTTTGATATTACTGAAAATATTAGTAATTGTGATACTTCATATGACGAAATAAATACATCATTTTATGTAGCTGGCCTTTAACCATCCAAAATTTAATGTTGGGAACAAGTTTAATGATGTTCCAACAAAGTTTTTGGACATACTCATCATAGGAACACCTAAAATTTGAAATGAGCATTTTTATATGCTTGAATTGTACATGAAGTGCTTTCTTCTCCAACTAAAGAATTGTAGCTGCAACAAGTATTTGATTAATGTTGTTGTTTTAATTTCCATTTATGTAGTTTTGGTGAATATTCTATTAAAAGCATTGTGTAAAATTGGTGGACCCTATAAGTTATAAATAAGTTTTCTTTGAGTATCACTAGAACTGCCAAGGAGCCGAATTTGGCACCATAACTACTTTCAGCTTCAATCAAATTTTAAGCAATTGTTCAAATACATGTCCTCTGATATTCAACGACTTTTCTATATTTAAACTAAACATTTTTCACCACAATGAAGATCATGCATGCATAAAGATAAGATAGAGAATTCATATTACCTCTGAAACAGCAATTGGGCAAAATTTACCCCAAAATGAAAACCTACTGTTAATAATTGAAGTTCTTATCAGAATATTGACTAAGTATTCTGAGAGGTCAGCATAAGACCAAGTGTTCTGTTGTGTGGATGTTAGCATTCACGTGATTCCTTGTACTTAACAAAAGTTGTTGCAATATGCTTGCTGGTTGCTGTTCTTGGAATATCTTTGACTTGACAAGCATTAATGCCTGCTGTGATTTCAAAAAAATACGCTAGATGACAAAAGGTTTGTAGTGCAACTCATCTTCACTGTTATTAGTCAGCTCACCAATGTGGAAAGCAGGGATGTATACAGCATTTTTTGACAGAGGGACACTTCATTTGTGATCAAAATGAATGACTAAAGGCAAATTGAAGAAATTGACCCTGAAAATACATCTTAAAAAACTTGGTTTTAAAAATTTTCTTAAATTTCATACAACATTTGTTGTGATTTCATCAATCAAAATCAATGTCAAAATGTGATGGAGGGCGTTCTACCATGTCTCCCCTTGCATATGCTGCTGGTGGAAATAAACTTTTACATTTCAAAAACAAGATGCTTTACTTCCCCCAACTAGTTTTGGCCAACAAGAGCACATTAAAACCGATACCTGCTATAATTGCTACAAGCCTGTTTGTCCGAATTGCTCAACTGAACACAGAATAGTTGTTAAAAACTTTTTATAAAACTTCAAATTTTTATTTTAAATACATTTTTCACGACAGGTAGTCTAATTATAGGACTTAATTAGCTTAGTCATCAATTTGCACTAAAATTTCTAATTTTTTACCCTATTCTTCACAAAGGAGGTAAATTTACCTCCCAAGTGAATTTTTATTAATAACTTTTTTAAACCAAATTTGAAAGGTTGGCTGATCATTTCATCAGATTAAATTTAGTTTTATACATTCTGTGAAAATTTTAGGCTGAATGCGTTTTTTGTTATGGAATTATGACTATTTTGTCAACGGTGATTGATATTTATTTTAATATAGAAATAAAAAATGACTTGACAAAATCAACAGAATGAGGACATCAGCATTAATAACTACAAATTAATATGCCTTAGGTTGTTACTAGACCTTATAATTTGTGTTTTGAATAGAAAAAAATTTAAAGCTGACCAAAAATTACAACCATTTTGACATAAAACACCTCTTAGCATATTTACTAATTTTTTTGCAAAAAATGCTGCGTCAGCAGAAATGTCAGCTAGAAATTTTATTTTGGAATTTTTTAAACTTTTTATCCTATATTACCTTTGTGCCAAACTTCATGACAATGGCATTCATATATCAAAAATAAACCTGGGGGGGTTAGCACCCCTTGTGAAACCAACGAACATTAAACAAGGTTGTGAGGATTAGGGTTAAATTAGGAGTCAAAACTTACCAATACGGCGGTTATAGAAGTATCAAAATTCCAGCTGTTCTACTGCTAAATTACTTAAAATAGATTACCATTTCATTAAAAGAATTAGTCAATATCCTTTCAATTTAATTTAAGATTTTCGACTAGCTTAAATGTTCTTGGTAGAATCACAGTTTCTTTATGCAACATCAATAGCACGAAATTGGATCAAACAAAATACATTTATTTCGCAAAACCAGAGTTATTACTTATCGTGGATAAATTCAGAAATTTTCAGAACCCATTTGCTGATGCTGTTATGTTTTAGTGATTAATGTTGCATTTGCACTTACTGAAATCGATGAAAACATAAATAGCTAAACAATGATTCTTTTTTCTTGCAATAAATTACAACTTCAGGAAGAATTACATAATGAATTCAAAATTCAAAAATAAAGCAATAGTAGAAAATAGTTCTTTAGTTTCATTAAAAATTAATTATTAGCAGTGCAATAAGCAGGGAACTAATGTCAAACACTTATCATAAGCAAAGAAATTTGTAGATGAAAACAGATGTGTTTGGCCTCAATTTGTGATTTAAATTTGCAAGCAACAGTTTACGTTGCGCCCAGAAGTAATTGTATTTATAATGCCCTTTAACTTGCCAACATTCCCTTTTTGGGAACATTACCTAAAATCGTAGGTTTATGGAAAGTGATTAACCTTTATTGAAATTTATTGAACAAAATAATAAAATATATATTCTTCAAACCATTGTTTAAATTTTTTTACGTTTCACTAAAATAAATGGGTGCAAACATAACTTGAATTTTGCAGTAATGATTTTGGAAAAGTGAGATAAAAAAATGGAGTGAGAGTTCAATGTAAACTGAATAAATTTTTTTTGAAATAAATAATTTGAAGGCACAAACACAGAAAAAGTTAATTCTAATTTTAAAAAAGATGAAATACTATTATTTTTTCAAGAATAAAATTCCCCAAATGGTAATCAGGAAAACACTAATACAAAAGGATGTGCAGAAAATCCTCGACCATGAAATAGAAAGATACGAATGAGATAGCCCATGGTGTACATTCAAAAAATCATATGAAGCATGGAAATGATGAAATGAGGTGGAATAACAGAACCAGTAGAGGTCTGCGAGATGGTCACAAAAACTCAAGCAGAGATTATGGAAGAAGAGGAGTTGTTAACATCTTCATGACTACTGTTATCTCTGAAAACTCAGCAGACAATCAATAGGATAAACATAGAAAAATGGGGAGAAATCAGCCCAGCGAGAACAATAGAATGGATAGACACCAATGAT
>CABFPE010000065.1:1677664-1696909 GCA_900660155.1 Hofstenia miamia | reverse complement strand
ATATATATATATAGTCAGTGGTTTGTCTTTAATTGTCAACCTAGGCATTATCATCAGTATTCTTGTTGTCAGGAGTGGTTTTCAGATTAATAATTCCTTTTTTATTAGGCTTTCTTTGGCTTTATCTGCCCCTCTCAATGCTCTGGCATTTGCTATTCTAATTGTTGCTGGAGAGTTTGTTTTTCACTGTGCTAGTCTGTCCCAAAACCTTGTGGGAAATCCCACTAGTCTCAATCTTTGTGCACCTTCTTGTCTGATTGTTAATTTGGTTGTTGTACACTCTACGTTTTTGTCTACTTGGTTTTCCAGCTTTACAATCTCATCCAATTCCTTTTCTGGTTTAGATGTATTTCATTACCAACTTTGAGAATGACTCATTTATCGCTCATCATACTTCTCAGTATCTTTTCCTTAGCTTCACAGTCTATTGTAGTTTGTATTAAGTACCTGTTTTCTTCATCTCTATCCAATGGAGTGCTTGTTTTGGTGTCTCCATGTCCCACTCCTCCATATTCATTTGATTGATTGTCTTTTGTGCTTGTGGTGACATCTCTATTACTGACAAGCTTAACAAAAATTCTTCTTCACTCATATCTCATGTTGTTTTTGATACTATCTCTATGATGTCTACTAGTTAAGCAACTAGTTGTTTCCATTAGATCCTCTAAATTTCTTGAAAAACACATTTTTGCCCATTTCTTTGTCAGTTTTAAGCTATAGCTCTGAAATGTTGCTCATAGAACTTTGCAAGCTGAAGACGTTAAGCCTTTGAAAGGCTTGAACATGGCAAAATTGCGCCCTTTAGCAGGAAATAATTTTTTGCTGTCATTGACGATATTTGGAGAGACCTCATGAAAAAAACTGGCAATGGATTTTGAAAGTTAAAAGTTTTTGGAATTCGTAACATTAGAAGCTTATAGAATTTTTTTAATTAGTCTGAAATTGTTAATATTTTTTACCATTTACTTGAAAAAAAGCTTTGTTTGAAGAAAATTTTTTCTTTTTTTCCCTCTATTGATCTAAAAATTTGAGCAGAATTATTTGAAAATCCACGGCAAAAATTGCTCATAGCCATATATTTTTCTTGAGAAAAGTTTTTTAAAACCCGGTTTGGCCTTAAGATATTGTATCTTAAGTTTAACAAGGCATAGCAACAGAAGTATTAGAGATATCAAAGATTCAGATAATTTTTAGAGTAACAAACTTCATTCAAAACTTTTTTTTCAGGGTTTTTGGTTCTACAATCAATATTGGTTTTTCAAAAAAAACTTTTTACTTCAATAACTATTGATATACTAAAGCTATGAACTTGATTTTTATATCAAAATTCGCAGTTTTAAAAGGACAATTAAATTTTTTGTCCTTTTCCATTATGGAAAGCTTTAAAATTTTTAACTACAAAAAACGTTTTTCTCAAAATTTGGAAATTTTTAATTTGAGATATTTGCAGTAATACAAGAAATAACGCTCAAAAACAATTTTCCCCAAATTCCCTGTCAATCTTCCATAATAAGAAATTTTCTCTTTTAGATATGAATATTATTGGAGGGTTTAGTATTTTTTTAAAAAATATAGCAATTTTTTTTGAAAAAAACTGTTAATAAATCTGCATTTACTTTTTAATTCTATTAACCTTTAAAATTTTGTTTAAGAATGCTACACTTTACATTAGGACACGTCTATAAATGTGGGTATCCCACAAATAAGCATAAAGGATAAAATGTCTAAAATGATGGCACTCTACAATTTTAGACTTGTCAAATAGCTAAAGATATTAATTTAATCAAGTGCATTTCTTCAAACAAGGGCTCCTTACAATTACTAAATAAAAGGTTTATTGATACTTGGTAATTTCGTATTAAATTAGTGTAGACTAATTATTTCAATATGTATAATATTTAGACACTTCTTAATATTGATGTCACAACAGGAAATACAGCACTAGAACCATTGTGCTGCAAATTATTCTTACACTCAATAGTAGATGCCCTTTATCTATGACTAATATTAATTATATGTTAAAGCTTCATATTCATGAAAAAAAGATTCCACCATAGCAGCTAAATAGTTCAGATGCAATTTAAAGTTTAATTTTGAAAAATCTGGTACCCCCACAACTAGTTTTGTGAAGATGCAGTTAGTTGCATTTTTAAAAACTGTTTGGAAATCCTGGCTACAATGAGAGTTAGGTTCTCTCATGACAGCCCCACTTTCAGGTGGATATCAAGATTATTCATCTGAGGACCAGGAAATCCTTCATAAGTATATTTGCTTGTTTATACAAAGTCAATATCAGTTAAAAGAACATATGAACAAGCATTATATTTGTGATGGTTACTTAATATGAAATATGTTAAGTTGCAATTTTTTAAATGTATATAAATGGTATTAATTTAAAGAACGGATTTTTTCAACAAAATGAATCCTTAACATTGGCTATGTATAAATTCACATATGATTTTAGATAAATGAATCTGCAATAAGTTAAGAGTAAAACATAGATTGATTAATTTTAGTGTGGATAATTTCATTTACTCAAATGTATTTGTCAACAGACATCAGTCCATTGAATTAAATTAGTCAATAATGCCTACACTACAAATACAATACATCAATCTAATAAAAACAATTAAATTACAATACACTATGCACCCCAAAAATAGTTGAATATGACATCATTAAATATTTCTTATGTTCACAAGTTCTTTAGCTATTTTTTGTTAAATGTCACTTATTTGTGTAAACTTCATTTGCTAACATACTCTGTTTTTATTGGTTAAATATTATAATTTCTTTAAAAATATATCAGAGGTGGCCATTGTAATGGTTGTTTTCAGTATTTTATGTAGTTAGACATTTTATCGTTTAGATATTTTTGAAGTAAGCCTAAACTTGCAAAAAGTTGGTATTTTTTTAAATGTATATTGCGAATGATCCAATTGGATATGATGGATAAACCTTAAAAATTCATTTCCATTTTACTCCATTCTATTGATATCTGTAATCCATCCTGCCAATTTCTTTGAGATTTTGCCATGGTTATTGTATATACTGAAATTTCTGGGTTTTCAATAATGCTAATTAAAGATTGATGTTTCTACATAGATTAAGGAGTGGCAAATGTGTTCCTGGCACCGGATTTCTAGATTGAGAAGCTCTATCAATGTTATTCAGTGAATTATATGTGAAAACTCTAATTTGCAAGATTTCTTTTAAAACTGCTCTTTAACTACATCTTAAAATGAAAAGACAATGTCATTTTCAGATTCTATAGGTTTAAAATTACTTGAAAAGTTTCTAGTTTTCTAAATTCATCTAGAGGTCGTATTGTGAAATTTTGTTGAATACATTGGTATTATCCTTAAGGTTTCTTAGCTTTAAGCAATTTGATATTTTTCCATCACTCCAAAATGCGAATTTTTCTTGAAAATGTCTCATTCTATCTAAATTGGTTGCCTCTGAATCAATTTCTGCTATTAAAATTTCACTTTGAGCTGTCAATTCAGTGTAAATTGATAAATTATATACAATTTTTTTCAGATTTGGTGAAAAAATTATTATTTATATGGTTACCAAATTTGTGAAATAAAAGGAACTCCTATTTGGAATACTTTATGAGTTTAATTGTAATTATTTACAATTTTAGATAACTTTGCATGTTAGTTATGTTAAAAATTCTTTTTATTAAAAGCCTGTTTAGTACTTTGAACTGTTTGCATTAAATACAAATTTTGTTCTGTCATTTTTATATCTGCAAGTGCATTTGACCTATAATTTGAATGTGCATGCTAAGACATTTCATGAAGATTTCTTATATTTCTAAGTAAATTATTGAAATTCAATCTGAATATATGCAATTTTTTAATAAATTTCAAGAACCTCATAGCATTTGAAAGTATTTAATTGCAAATTTGTAGAAAATATATACAGCACTTAAAGATTTTTTGAATTTTAGTAATGAACATATAACTTATCATTTGTGAAAAAATTTTTCCTTGCTCTATTTAATGTTTATTAGAGTCAGCTCTAGAATTCCTATTAGTTTAATAGCAGTAATTTCAAACAATTTCTTTTTGAAAGCCACATTTTTGCTTTATGATTGAATTACTAAACAAGTTCATTTTTATTCAACTGTTTTCATCTAAAAAAATTTCAAGTTCTTAAAATTTCATTCATTTGTTAAACCATTGAAATCAACATTGCAAAAACAGATAAAACAGCAATAATTAGAAAAATGAATATGACATCATTAAATATTTCTTATGTTCACTAGTTCTTTAGCTATTTTTTTGTTGAATATCACTTATTAGTGTAAATTTCATTTGCTAACATACTCTTTTTATAATTGGTTAAATATTATAATGTAGAGTCACTTGGGGCCCCTTTTTGATTTTTATCATATTGTCAATTTTGTTAGTGCTCAATACCGCCTTATAATTAGTTAGATTAGTTAGTTATGTCATCATGACGTTGTGATTTTTACTATCAGATTTTCTAGTTCAGTTATACAAAATTAGAATTATTTTCCCCTCATTTTAGTTGAACATGTAATTGCTCTCTAATTTGGAGAGGGAACTCGAGTGTAAAATTTGTAATGCCTGAACAGGTAATAATTACTCAATCATTATAAATACTTGAGAAACCTCTAGTGAATGCCACAAAATAATTTGTCTCACTTCAATTGTGTTTGATCTTTTTTGATTTATTTATTAACCTAACCCTTTTAGATTCATCTATGGATTGTTGTGAAATAATAACTGCTTAATTTGTGGTGACAATTTGGGAGTTACTCCACTGTGTCTAGAGTGACAACGTGCTCTCTAACTGTTGGCAGCCCAAATTGGGGTACTGCATTAGGTTATGGTTACAATTAAGTATAGGAAATAACAACTTTATTTGATCATTTCTATTCATACATTGCACTTAATAATTTACACTGTGATGATAACATACCACTGGTGAATGTGAATGCATGGTAATTACATGTGATATTTATTATTTAATAGGCTGATTAATAGGAAATATGATCTATTGAGATCTGTTTTAATTGAGCTAGAAATTAACAACTAGAGACACACTATTAGCACCTATGCAAGCTTGGATCAATTTGAGGATGCTGCTTCAGCATGATGCCATGTGAATTGGTTGCTATTAGAGAATAATTCTCAGTGAACAATTTTTCTGTATCTTTATTGAACTGGCAAACTACCAATGTTCTGTTTTCTGTTAGAATGTGGGTCACTCTCTATGATGGTAGCATTATTTGAGTTACCTAGTACCACTGGAGTAGTTAGAGCTCTGCTGTGATTCTACATGGTGACCCTGACATGATCTCGAAATCCAGTGAGTTCTAATTGGAGAGTTTAAGGTTGGGCCACATTGTCACACCATTCTACACAGACCTTAGAGCTTCCTTACACATTATCATCACGTTTGGCCATGATAAATGGTGACATGATGTGATCTAGCCCTTAGAAGTGTCAGTTAAGCTACATAGTCAAGCTCATCCAATCTCATTGCAGTTTAGCCAGTGGATTAATGTTTGGAGATGTATTACAGTCATGAAACCTGTGTTTTCACCTGAAGTTCAGGTGATTCTATATAGTGAAGCCAGTGTTTCTAGAGCTGTCACCAAACTCCAATGCCATCTTAGGCTTGTTTTTGGTTGTTATTTTGTTGTTGTTTCTTTCTTCTAGCATTTGGATTAATTACTGTACCCTATACTGTGCTGCCTATTGAATTCGTTTTGTCTCTCTAGACTCTGTTGGAGTATAACCTCAAAATTGTTTGGAATTGTTTTTGGAATTTTTTCTCTTGTATTTTTTCTTGTTATTGTTATCATGGAATTTGATAGTTTACCTTGTATTGGGAATCCCTCTTGGAGCTTCCCCTGTGCAAGCCAGAGGCTTATGTGCTTCCTCTATTATTATGGTGCTTTCATAGCTGAGTTAGCGAATAATACCAAGCATATTTTGAACTTGCTGCAATGCAGTGTGGAATTCAAATGGATGTGGTCTGAGCAGGAGGAGCTCAACTACATCAAGTTGGAACGCAGAAAAATTTTGAGTCTTAACATGCCTGACTACTCTCGTGAGTTTATAGTTGACTACAATGCTATTTCAGTTGCCATCAGTGGAGTGTTAAGTCAAATCATCAAGGTCATTGAGAGCCCTGTCCAAAATTTCAGTCAGAAACTATGGAACACTGAACAAAACCATGGTGCTACTAAATCGGAAATTCTCACACTAGTTGAGAGCCTGAAGAAGTTCCATTATTTCATTCTCAGGCGCAATTTCACTGTGCAAACTGATAACTCTGCCCTCACCTGGTTGAAAAAGTTCTCAGGAGACAAATCCAATATTATGGCACAATGGATAGAGTACCTAAATGATTCTTTTTTTACCATCGAGCATCATCCTGGGAGACTCCATCTCAATGTGGACTATTGGACTGCTCTACCCAGCTATGAACATGACCTAAGGAAACCTCTTATCAAGAAGACGCCATTTGGATTTATACCAACAACCAAGTATGAACTCCTTGCAGAGCCAACACCAATTGCTATGGCAAGGCCATCTTGCCTATCCTTATCAAGGAGGAAATTACTGAAGATGAAATCATGACCCACCAACAGCATGATAAGGTGCTCTCCAAAATCTTGAAAAGCCTGAAGAACGCCAAATACCTTTTCAGCCCTGTTTCCAATTGATACTTTAAATGGTTCAACTGGAAGCAGAACAAGAAGGGTCTGCTATATGCTAAAAGTCGGAATAACTGCCTGGCTGTCCCGGAGTATTTCTGTACAGATCTGGTAAGGAAGATTCATGAGTGTGGCCACTTAGGCATTATACAGACAGAATAAACATTCAATGTGTGTTACAGTACCATTGGCATCTGTGCTGCAGTTCTCGACATCATTGACAAATGTGAGACCTGTCTACTACAGGAAACCAAGCACTTCCCAGAACAGAGAGCTGAGCTGCAAATTTGCGCAGCAGAAAGAACTAATGAGGTTGTCCACATGGATCTTGAAAAATTGTCCCACAATGATCAGGAATACCAATATCTACTTATACTCATCAACCCCTTTAGTAAGTATGCTCAATTAGTCCTGCTGGACACCACCACCACCAAGGTCATCATTGAGAAGATCATGAAAGAATGGATACTTAAGCTTGGGCCAATGGAGCACTTAATTTCAGATAGTGGCCCACAATTTGACAATCAATTAATAGAGACCCTCACTAAGTAATTGGAGATATTACACAAGTTTAAGACTTCATACCACCCACAGTTGAACAGTGTTGTGGAGCAACTCAACTGAACCATTATTAAGTTGATTCGCATTGCTCTCTCAAGAGCTGCTGGCAGGAACTGGAGACAAGTACTTTTATAACACTGCCATCCACTCTACTACTAAAGTGAGCCCATTTAAGGCGATGTTTGGCCGCGAGGTGAGTACACCCTTCTTAATAATGTATCCTGGATACCACGAGCCCACTTTGGAGAATTTCATTAATTGTATGCTGCATGAGCTGCAAGACGTTCACCTTACCATCTCCTGCATCACCAATCAGTCTGTTATATGCCAGAAGTATACAAAATATATGGCGAATCTCACAAACAAGGTGACAAAGTCTTTGCTTATTTTTTTCACCAAGTCACTGACCCAAATCAGGTCTAGAAGCTTGCCACAAACTGGCAAGGACCATTTACTGTTGTTAAGGTGCTTGACCACCACAAGTATTTATTGAGTAATGGGAAAATTGCCCATTTTCAAAGGGTCAAAAGAGCTGTATGTGATATTGAAAATGTAATTATTGACAACAATAGTGGTTTCACACTAGTCAATGATGGTATAAATGAATATGAGACTTACAATAATTTAACTGAATGTAAGGAAGACGACCTCACCGAAGTAGATTTTGATAGTAATGCAATTAGTAGTAGTAGCAAAACTACTGCTACCTGTATTTTACCCAAACGTAGGGTAAGAGAAAGAACATACTTAGATCATTTAAATACCCAAGATTGAGACCTTAATCTTATCTCTATGTTTAGTAACCAAGACAATAGATGAAAAGACACAAGAATCAGCAGCCAGCCCAGAGATGAGTGCACAGGATACTCAACCCACAACCAGATGACATGAGACAAGAGTGTTCCCCATGAAATGCAGAGAAGAGCACCACCGCCAAGCAAGGGAGACCACATGCAGAGGATGCTGAATGCAGTACTTGCAACTATGTGAGGAGCCAACACTCTTCACGGGAGCAAGATTCCCCCAACTACACACAGAGCCAACACTCTGTGTGGGAGCAGACCTCAAGCAACTAAGCATGGAGCCAACACTCTGTGCAGGAGCAAGAGGAGCATTTATCCCATGTACCTTTTTCCAGTTTAGAAATTGTAAATATCCAACCATCCCTAAGTGACTTGAAACACCACTCTAGTCCTGGCCCTTTGTCTGCAGAGTTTGCTAGTATTCTATCCACATCACACTTGATCTCAATTTGTGTCCTGATGCTTTCTGGCATCCCTTTGCAAATATGTGAAAACAGATTGTAATTTGAGTATCTATTCTCCCTTGAGCTTAGCATCAGTAATCACTTGACCTGTTGAATGTAGTTCTGTATGTCATCCCTCTTTTTCCTCTTTGTAGCATTTAGAATTATTCAATACTGGTTCTTGAAACTCTCATTCTCATAGTAATCTATAAAGTCGCCTATCAATAGCTTATAGTCCTTTTTTGTTTCTATGTCCAATAACAGGTAATGCTGGTGTGCTGTTCTGTAAGATATAGAAGAAGTCTTGCTGCTGCTGCTGCTGCTTCCTGGGTTACCTTCTTTTCTGCCATTGTGATTTCGAACATCTGCAACCATTCAGTAAACGTTGGGTTACACCCATCCACCTTCCCATTGAATTTTGGTAGTGTTGCCTTGCAAGGTATTGTATTGTTGGTTCTATTTTTAGGTAGTATCAAGCTCTTGTATTTTGGTGTATTGTGCTTTTTAATAGTTTCTTCACCTTGTAATTGGGTGGTCACTGCTCTTGCGATTTCATTTATGAATTTCTGTTTGTCTTCATCCATTTCTTCATTGAGTTCTTCGTAGCTTGCTCTTTTATTTGCCATCATGGGTGGTGCTTGCAACTCCTTTTCTTTTGACCTCTGAAACTCTATTTTGTGAGTCTGTAGGTTTCCTTGATTTTCTTATTTGATCAATTCTAGTAGTCTCAATTTATTTGTTAGCTGCTCAAGCTCTTCCACTTGTATGTCATTGTCTTGTGCCTATTCTCCTTTTCCAATTGCTGATTTTTCTCCTGTCATTGCTGGATTTGTTCTAGGATTCTTTTGTTGGACTCCATAGTGTCTTAATTTCATGTTGGAATAGTTTGCTGTGCCTGTCCAGTCTCATTTCCATATCTGACTTAATTTTGTTGAGCATGCTTTCACTCTGCTGCTCCATCTGTTTAAATTTGTTGGTTAATTGTTCTATTTCACTTCTTAAAAGTGCTTCTGTCTCCTGGCTTTTTTTAGAATTTGGAATATTTCTTGAAGGCTCATCTCAGGGGGCAAGTTTAATGGCTGTAACTCCGTGGCGGGGGATGAATCTGTGTCTCTGGAGTAAGATGATGGGTGTGTAGCTCCCCAGATAACAAATTATGTTCTAATCAACGTTGTTTTTTAGTTGTTTTTTTATGGTTGTTTTAATGTTGAAATGGTACCCTTTTGACTGGTCTAAACAACGTTGTTCCAACAACGTCACATTAGGTTGCTTTTTGGTTGTTTTTTCCGAATAAAAAGGCACTATTTTTAGGTCGTAACAACGATATTTTATGTTGCCCATGATTGTTCTAGCATTACTTTTATATGCAATACATCAAATTTATATTGATAATCAGTTCAAACATTGCTGTTTAAACTAACACAAGCCCAACAAAGGGCAGAACAGTAACACAATTAATTAGTATTAATGGTTGTTATTATGATGTTAATGGTTGCTGCAACAACCAAAAGTATGAAACAACCATAAACAACGTAAAAACAACCAAAATTGTTATCTGGGTCTGGGGGTTACCATTCTGGATGCTGTCTTCTTAGCACTACCATTTTTTCCTTTTGTCATTTTGTGATCCAGTTTGTAGTGGCATTCTTTCTTGGTTATGATTCTAGGCTCTTGTTGTAGTGCATTATGTTAGGTGTGGGTAAATCTCTCCACTGACTATTGACTTTAATGTTACCATCAAGGTGCTTGTATTTACACTTTTCACTCATAAGTAATGTCAGAGTATCTGAGTTGTTTTACTGAATGTTTCCTAGGCGCCTATGTTAGATGTAGAAAGAATTCTTTATGTTCTGAGAAGAAACAACTATCTTGACTCAGGTAAGTAAAAGAAATTTTTTTCAATGTTGCCTGTTCTTTTTTACTATCATGGTCGCCATGTAACATCCTCTACCAGGCGTTGCATCCCATTCCTCCTTGCTATTTCATTATAACCAGAGCAATATGCTTGCGGGTAGGGATGTACTAATTTCATACTGCTATACTTCCACGTATTTAATTCCATTGACTTTAATTAACAGCTATTATTGTGAACATTATTTAGGTGACGAAACCTCGCAGCATCTCTTCTACTCATTGTTAACTTGGCATCTGCCTGAGGCCAATCTCTACATCCAGTATCACATGCTCAAATCTGATCCATAAAATTGAGTAAAATATGGACCAGTATCACNCCCGCCACTACTAAACACAACTCGTTTAGATTGACATTGTATTAAATATGCTAACCGTAACAATAAATCAATGTAAGAATTCCGAAGAAATTTCTTTATCAATCGTTCTATTTATATTCATGAAAAAGTACCTATCGATTTCGAAATTTAAATCTGTCGTCTGCCAAAATGGCGGCTAAAAATAATGGAAGTGACTTTGCCCCCTTCGTTTGGTCAAAATCATAATATCGACAAATACTAATTCGTACTAAATTGCACTGTTGTTTCTAGGTTGCAATATACAAACTAAATTAATAACAAAATTGTGATCAACTCCAAAAAATAATGAAAACGGTAATTAATGAAATCTTTTCAAATTGCTTTGTAACAACCAATTAAATATCAAGTGCCTTACAAAAATTGGCAAGTAACGACAATATATTAAAAAGTGATTATTTTGGTCAATTCCAATAACCTAATTTCAAATTAATATTTTCAATTTCGCTATGAAGCATTGAGTCCCAAGTAGCATTACATTGCTTGGCTATTGTTGGCTTCAATTTTGGCCAATATTTTTATTAGGCCATTGGGCCAATATTGTTCTATTAGTAATTGCCAATAATGTACATTCAAGGTTACTGCATATTTCTCTGGATGTTGATTTGAAGATAAAAAAATGTTTTCTAAGAGTGTGAGAATGACGATAGGTTGCAGCTTGGCAAACTTCAATCCATGTCCACCATTAATAATGACCTATTCTGTTTAACACAAGCAATGTAATACAAATACCAATGCAATGACATAGTCTATTCCCAAGAAGCATCATATTGCTGGTCCACTGTTGGCGTCAATATTGGCCAATATTGACATTTGGCCATTGGGCCAATATTGTAATTGGGAGATTAGTAATTGCCAATAATGAGAATTCAAAATTACTGCATCTTATTTATACATCCACGGATATTTTTGAAGTTCATTTGCATTTTGCTTTTCTAGTATACTATTGGAATCACAAAATTAGGACTCTGTAGCACTATCTAGCCATATAGAATTTACTGAGGCCAGTCTATAATACTGGTACCTGAGACTAGGTTTTTTAGTAGGGCCAGGTCCAATATCGAACTTTGATATTAATTGAAGAAACTTAAGCCATAATTTTCAGAAAAGTAGTACTTACCATTTGTGACTCCCGATGCACTGGGATAGTTTCATATAAAGTTGTAATCAACTGTTAGTGATGGTATAAGCGATTTCTACTTTGCAGTGAACTCTTTTAAAACTAATAGAATCAACATTCATTTTAAAACGTGTTTGCAAAAAATTATTTTAGCTATTACAGAAAATATTCTCTTGTGTATATTAATTGATGAAGATCAAAGAATACGCCCTAAATCATTACATTTAATTACAAAAATATGCTCAAAGCACATTAACACTTTGCTTTGTCAAAACTTAGAAATGCCCCAACATTTCACCAAATGGTATTTAGAGCAAAGCCAATATTATTTTGCTCCAATGTTAGTTGAACACTGAAATAATAGCAAAAAGCAAGAAAATAACTTTTTACATTTGGTTGATTTTCCAACAGCATATGCAATATGTTAAACATAATTCATCTTCTACAACAGCAGCCAAATTGAATGTGAATGCAGTGATAGATCAACTAAAAATTATGAAATACCAAATTATCTGTTTTCGAAAACAATCGAGATTGAAACTAACATTCCACAACTGTAAAAATTACATGTACATGTATAGTACATGCGATGAAAATAGTACAATGTAAATTAAAGGAAAACCTATAATTGTTATGTTCAATTATCTCATAATTCTAATTTGTTTTCTCTTTATTTAGCTTGCACTCAAAGTTTGCCTTTATAAGAATATGCTGTATTTTGAAAAGTTATTTTTTACAATTTTAGTGCATTCCTTAATTGTAGAACAATAAATATTTTACAAAATTTACTCAAAACGATTACATGTGTACCTAGTAAGAGTTTTTAAGAACTTGGAATGCTATGTACTTAAAATCAAATTAACTTGCATAACTCGTTCAGATAAACCCAAAAGAGAAATCATCAAAACTCGAACTCGAATTTCAAAATACCATAAAAAGTACATTATTTCAAATTTAAAGTTATTTATCAGCTTGCAAAGCTAGGAATTATTGTAAAATAAATTTTATTTAAGTCTAAAAACTGGGAATTTAGAGAAACTCGATCGAATTCAAAATTTTCTACAAAAAAATGAACCAACTTATAATGTACAATGTACATCTTCCAAATATGGTATAATATTTCCTCACGCTTTCCTAAGTCTACAGGAGTTTTTTAGAATCCGCAAAGAGTTGTTTGTCTACTATTCTTAAGCCAAGTCATGAACTATATACTACTAGAAATTATAAAATCCTTCTATATAACATGTATAAGTTGGAACTGTCCAAAAATAACATTTACTTAATCATATTCTATTTAGGAACAGCATCATGGCCTTAGGCTGAATGGAGAACATTTCTTCTTTGTCATCCTTTTAAATGTTTTCAACTATAATTGGGGAAATCTTTGTTACTAAATGCTGTGTTGCACATTCGTTTCTAGAGGCATGCAAAATTTGTATAAAAATTCCTTGTAATTTTTCTTTCAGTTCACGCCATTGTGATTATTTCTGTTTGTGACGTCATGACATTTTGATTTACCAGCAGTTCGACCCAGGTTCAATCATTTACTCTTGCAATTATTATTAAAATATTTGTGAGGGTTTTTCTAATGAGACCGTTGAATTTTCTGTTGTGATGTGCAGTAGTAAGAAGATACTCCTAAATATATGGGGCTTTGTTTCTAGATTTATATACCCGTGAAATTGGCAATTTTATCGGGATTTTAAGTGACAGAGGTGGAATGCAATTATTTTCAAAAAATATCCAATAATTTTCATTTTCTTAGAGTAATTTACATCCTATGGTGACAGGATTTTCATTTTATCCGTAAGAATTTTTCACCATAGAGAATATGTTAATCTCATATTAGCAAGTTCATTAGACTCATTGCATGAAATATTTAATTTTACAGTTTTACCTAAATGATCAATGCCAGCAGTTTCTTAATCATTTCTTTCTGCGAGATATATAGGGTTTGTATTAATATTCTTTCAGTTTGTGTATACTGCTGTTTCCACACATTTGCTGGATTAGCTATGGAATGCTTTTTAAATTTTCTGATTCTATCTGTTGTTTAATTGTCTCATTATCTAAAATATACGCATTGATCATTGAGCTTTTTTGGACTATTTATTGTATGTTACATTATCTTGATAGTTATTTTTTCCCCTCTCTACATCAAGTTTGCTGTAAAAGAGATTAAAATAGGACTTATTCAGCAACATCAACAATAACAAGTCAGTTTCTAATTAGCAAATTGTGGCATAGCAAATTCCCACCTTCTTCATTTCACTAATCTTAACTTTGAATTTCTAATGCTTTCTTACCTTTTGTACATTTGTTAAACAATCTAATATTAGATGTCTGGTATTGATCCATAATATTTTTGAACCATTTATTTTTAAAATTTTTTTAATAACACTTATTACAATTCTTAGTATCTTTTCTGTTTACACTGGGGATTTGCTGTCCGTCACTGCAACAATAGGTAAATAAACATAAGTAGTGAATTCAAGGACTTTATTAATGTACTTGGCTCCATCTAGGGCATCTAGAACAAGAGTTATTTTACAACTTATCTAATTCAACGAGATTGCCAACATATATGATTAAGGTATAGGGCGTCATTTGCCACAACAATAAAATAACAACCCTGGGAACCCCCATCTTGTAGACTATCAAATACCGCATCAGAAAATCCATAAAGTTTAAGTTTTCACACCTGCCCAATATTTTTGAAAGTAATAAGCAAGTTTTGGTTATATTTTATGCGTCGAATCGTTTTATTCAGTTCACGTACATGTTGCCCAATTGCGTTTATAAGACAAAAAGAATGGGCAAACAATTAAAAATGCAATCACGCCAGGTTTGTCCACCAACCCTTTGAATTTGTTCCAAAGTTGCGCGAAAATCTTTTAATTGGAAGTTAAAGTCTTTCGTTTTGACCCATTAAATCCTATCTCCTCTAGGCCATCTATGTATTCGTATTGGCCCAAAATATAGTGCCTTCTTTTTCAAAAATTTGAATAACCAGGAATTTAAAATTGTCAGGTCTTCTTGACCAACATTGAATGTATTGCGAAATTTTGATATTACATGTTTTTCAATTAAGTAACTGCCACCCCATAAAAAGTCATCCACATGTATTGCCATAATATCATAAAAAATACTATTATACTTAAAACAAATAGACATACGTCTATTCAAGACTCAACAGCAAACCTTTTAACCCTATTATACCACATAAATGATGCATAATTTAAACTGTTTGCACATTTATTTAAGCACCACACAAAGCCTGTAGCATTAGCTTTATTGAAGAATTATGATATATTTCCCTTGTCACCCTTTCTTTCTGTAAAAATTCATTTTCATTTTTGCATCCTCAAAATCCTTTCCAACATTATTGTCAGTCAAAAAAACTTCGCTTATATTGGTTGGTGTAGCCTCTTTGTAAACTGGTTTCCATGATTTTACATCGTTTTGCCAGTCCAGACTGCATTTTTCGCCTTTTACATAATCAGGTTACAAATATCCTATGTTAATTCTATTTTTTTCCCAGTGCCTTCTCTTGCCTTCCTTAGAATTTTAACTCAAAAAATTAATACCTGTATAGACTATCAATAACAGTAAATTCTACCCCTGAATTCATTCTGGGAAATTTTTTTGTTATTGTGCAAAGAAGTTATAACAGTTATAACAATTGCTGTTGCTTTTTCCTTGTCACATTTTCACATATTCCTGGATATTTTGTTGTCATCAGAGTCAGTATGATCAAGAACTGGATTTTGCCCAACAGCATTCTTAGTGATTGGGTGATTGTAATTTTTTAAATATGAAGTATCAAAATTATTATTGAGGTTAGAGTTACTTATGGCATTCAGACTTTCATTTATATGTCTTAGTCATTGGCGTACCTAGGGGGGACATGGTGGAATGCCCCCCTCATCATTAATAAAACTTAAATCCATTTACACATGCAAAATGTGTGTGTGCCTTTTTGATGCTCTTTGAATTTTACGCACGCTTCGACCATCTCTAAAAGGGAGCAGGCTGATGTCGTCGTAAGTCTAGAATTATATTTTTTCCAAGAGATCGAATTGTTTCAGAGTTAAATTCACCTCTGTTGTTTGTTAAAATTCCGAATTCCGAAGGACCAAACAACGACATCCACATAAGCAAACATTTAATTAATACTTTTGGCTCGACTAAGCATTAAAAAGCTAACAATAATATGTATGTACCATTGACTTATTCCCAGCTGATGCAGATCTAAGCAAACAACTTGAATTAAATCGTGTGTATGCTCAAGAACAACAGTGGTTTGATTTAAAGTTCTGCTAAATTTTCGACATGTTTTACCTTCTTCAGAATAAGATCAACCGTTTTTTCAGCTTCACTGTCTTTGCAGCCGGTATTTCAAACTAAGGCTTTCAATTATGAACTAGACGGATGAGCAAATTGCCCATGTAATTTAACATATATATATTGGATTTCCTAATAAATATGGGCTGATCTGTNTTTCCATGATTTTACATCGTTTTGCCAGTCCAGACTGCATTTTTCGCCTTTTACATAATCAGGTTACAAATATCCTATGTTAATTCTATTTTTTTCCCAGTGCCTTCTCTTGCCTTCCTTAGAATTTTAACTCAAAAAATTAATACCTGTATAGACTATCAATAACAGTAAATTCTACCCCTGAATTCATTCTGGGAAATTTTTTTGTTATTGTGCAAAGAAGTTATAACAGTTATAACAATTGCTGTTGCTTTTTCCTTGTCACATTTTCACATATTCCTGGATATTTTGTTGTCATCAGAGTCAGTATGATCAAGAACTGGATTTTGCCCAACAGCATTCTTAGTGATTGGGTGATTGTAATTTTTTAAATATGAAGTATCAAAATTATTATTGAGGTTAGAGTTACTTATGGCATTCAGACTTTCATTTATATGTCTTAGTCATTGGCGTACCTAGGGGGGACATGGTGGAATGCCCCCCTCATCATTAATAAAACTTAAATCCATTTACACATGCAAAATGTGTGTGTGCCTTTTTGATGCTCTTTGAATTTTACGCACGCTTCGACCATCTCTAAAAGGGAGCAGGCTGATGTCGTCGTAAGTCTAGAATTATATTTTTTCCAAGAGATCGAATTGTTTCAGAGTTAAATTCACCTCTGTTGTTTGTTAAAATTCCGAATTCCGAAGGACCAAACAACGACATCCACATAAGCAAACATTTAATTAATACTTTTGGCTCGACTAAGCATTAAAAAGCTAACAATAATATGTATGTACCATTGACTTATTCCCAGCTGATGCAGATCTAAGCAAACAACTTGAATTAAATCGTGTGTATGCTCAAGAACAACAGTGGTTTGATTTAAAGTTCTGCTAAATTTTCGACATGTTTTACCTTCTTCAGAATAAGATCAACCGTTTTTTCAGCTTCACTGTCTTTGCAGCCGGTATTTCAAACTAAGGCTTTCAATTATGAACTAGACGGATGAGCAAATTGCCCATGTAATTTAACATATATATATTGGATTTCCTAATAAATATGGGCTGATCTGTACACTTCAACATTTTATACAGGGTCTAAGTAAGCCTTCCTGAAGTCCAGATCTTTGAGTATATTTTGTATTCAATTCATATGATAACTTCATAACAAATTTTAAGCTACTAATTAACACAATTATTGAATATCAAAGAAGGCAAATAATTAAAATTCAACCCAATAAATATGAACTGAAGTAGGTAAACTCCCTTGAAAAGACAGCTGCCAGCATTTCTAATTAGGAAAATCTTTTAATTGTTACGGTTTGCATAAAAAACTATTAAATTAGATATTTTAAATTCAAATTACATCTGATCAAATCCCATTAAAAATTGCCAACTGTCATGCAAATTGACTCTGTCTATTTTGGAAAATGTTTACTAGAATTCTATTTTTCTGCCAAATTCCAAATTCATGAAAAATCAAATTTATTATAACACTACATCATTTATTTCTTGTTTAGAAAATTATCAATTATAGGAGACTTAAGAGTTCAATCATGGGCTGTTCATTAATATACAAATATTGGAATATAAATATAAATAAAACGTTTTACAAGATGTATATTTAAATAGCACCAAAGCATGACTTTTTAAATCTATAAAAGAAATATATCACCTTTTTTGTTATAATGCAAAAAAAGTTCCCTCTACCAACCACAGAAAAGAAAAGTATATAATAGTTATTATAATATACAAAAAATCTTGATTTTCAAGGTTGCATAGTAGAGCATATGCTGCATTTCTCAGAATAAAAATTCTACAATTAAAGTGGAAAAAAATTTATTCATTATTTTGATAAAATAATTTGCAGATTTCTATATTTAGAAGTAATAGCAGTTAATTCCTGTACGATTTTGATTCCATGCAGCGTATGTATATATATATATATATATACATAGCTGCCTTGTGGTATAATGAATTATAATTGGTTGTAAAACTAAACGTGAGTTTCCATTCATAATATATAACAACATAGCATAAATAGCTCTCAAATTCCATCTAGCTGCATGTATGGGTGGACAAAGAATGAAACTTTGTTTTTGGAAATAGTTTGCATTTCTTGTGAAATCTATAAGAACCTCATGTCATTCCGCCATGTAATTTTCCTTGAATTAAAGTTCACATTCTCTTACAATTGATTTTTTAAAATTTTTCTAATTATTTTTAATTTTATACATAAAGAGTAATGAACGTCTGGAGAAGATGTTTGCGGACCAAATTTATCATACATATTCTGCCTCAATAATATGTCAAGGTCCCGCTGTTGGCACCCAATTTACTAGGGTTCTTCATATCCTCTTATGACAAACTATTTTTTAAGGGATTCACTGTGCCCATTCTTTTACCAGAATTAACATTCGCAGTATCACAGACAATAACTTTAATACAGCTCCATAAGTCATATTCTTCATACATATTGCAGGAACCACTGTCTGTGCCTTACCATTAAGTAGAGTTAGAGCTCTTTATTCAAATTTCTTCATCTCAATGAAAATATGCTACTTACAGCAAACCACGTACGTAAATTTTGGCATGAAATGCTTAATTGAAAATTAGCTTCATTATCAATTGAAAAAAACTAAATTAAAGTAGACATTACACAATTTCAGTTAAGCAGATGCAGCTTGCCTATTTTATAGAAATTATTTCAAACAGATTGGCGGTGAACTTTTTTGCCCTCATAATGGATCTATTTGTGTAAAATTGCTTTAATAAACATTTCTCATAGCATGATGCTATGTAAAATGATAATATTCAAAAAAAGATAAAAAGTACTACACCTTGATATATATATATATATATAAATG
>CABFPE010000065.1:1638500-1654885 GCA_900660155.1 Hofstenia miamia | reverse complement strand
TATATATATATATATGTAGTCGAATATTGATTGGGTTTTAAAATTTAATGTTTTTTGCCTTCATTTACTGGTGGTGATTAATGCTGTTATTATCAAAAGTTTTTGAAGTTTGTAGTTCATTAGAGATTATTTTTGAACAGAAAACTGATTTGGATTTCCAATTAAGACCAATATTAGCAACCTTGAAATATTAGAATAATTTTTTTCAAATTTTATAACAGCACTTTCTGCATTTTTGTGGCCATGTTATTCCAACAAGTTAGCTATATAATGGTTATAGTTGGTTATACTTTTATTTGGAATATTTAGGAACGCAATGAACTCTACCACAGGTGAATCATTTGCTGAAAAATTTTCGGTAATTAAATCAGAAACGTTTTATAGAATATCGTTAGTTACGTATACATGCGTTATCTTACTCGGAATTTTTGGAAACAGCATCAGCATATATCTCCTGAGGTAAGACTATTATTTAAAACTGACTTGCAATGTTTGTAAATTGTTGACATTGATTTACTCGATATGTTTAAGTTTTCAGCCCAATATCTATGTAGATATATATTTGAGAGCTTATTTTTTACACAATTGGCTATATTTACTCGCATTATTGTACAAATAACATATAAAAATATAGATTTACAAATCTACAAACTAATGCATGATGGACACGATATAAATCTTACGTTCAAAAAACAGAAGCTAAGGCAACGTAAAAACAAACTAAACTTAACATTTGTCTAACTGTTTTGCAATAATTTAATTCGTTTTGAATAACCATAATGGTATGAGCTTGAAAGGTTTTCCTACAGCAGTTTATTGAAGAGCTCTAAGTGTGGAGACTTCGAATATTTACAGGCTATTGTTGCAGAATATAAGTTTCTCAAACTTTGTCAATTTTGATTTTATTGATGCAAGCTTAAGCTCATTTGCTGATATTTGTGTAAAAAGTTAGCGCTATGTTCAAGACCTTTCAATATGTTGGGACATTTTGATCAATTTAGCATATTTAATTTAAATTAACGTCGATGAATTATTTAATTTTGCAGTTCTTTTAGTCAAATATTATTATATTTTTAATAATAATGTTTCTTTCCAAATGAACATGAATATTGCCCACTACAAAATAATCATCGAATTTTTTAAGAGTTTTCAAAACGGCTCATAAAAACTATGACTTGTTTTTTCGTAGCTGAGTGAGTATTTTTTCTATCCTAAATTTGCCTCATGCTGTCATGGAGAAAATATTGTCAAAAATACAATTGCATAGAATACCGAGGTGATGTTTTTATTGTTTGAAATGTAACATAATTTTACATTTTTTGGAATATGTTAATAAGAAAACTTTCTTCAAATCCCAATATTGAAAACGCTTTAGACTAGAAACAACATGAAGTGTAAACAAAATACCAAAATATATGAACGTCTATGTAAACTCTAACATGCATTTTTTGCTTAAGCGAACTAAAACAAAAAATGCGATTAATTGAGCACTAGATATAGTACATTATTTAGTTAAAATTAATGCATAGCATCAATTTTCAATGGTCCAAAATTGAATCTCAGATACTAAGTAATATTGGAAAAGTTTAGACCATTGGGATTTTATTTGCAAAATTTGCAAGAAAAGTAGCTTTTTTACAACAACAGAGGCATTTTTTTGAAAACTTGAAGAAAATAATTGAATTTTTTAAGTGTACTCAATGTATTTTTTCGGAATTTGCAGAATAGGGGGCGTGCTCCCTGAGTCCACCATTACATATACTGAAATTTCAGAGAACTGCTTTCTAGGAATTAAAAATATTTGTAGACATTACACGGTCCTGTACTGTTATTTAATTCTTAATTTTTTTAGATCAAAGGAAAAACTACGCAGGGCAGTTGGTTCAATAGCCAATTTGATGTTGTCTTTATCCCTAGTCGACTTCATAACGTGTGCATTAATGATACCAATGCATCTATTCAGAGGAACAGTTGCGCCATATCTAGAATATCCTATTTTGTGTGACATCATTTTCAGTACTTATATCTTCTGGGCATTTGGAGCAACCTCAGGCTACCATTTGACTTTTATTTCAATTGATAGGTTAGAAGTGTGGTTATTTATTAGTATAAATATCAACTACATTCTATTCTATTCTCTATTTGATTTCCCATTTCTTTACTTCCTGTATTTTATTATGATTTATAACTCTAAGTTGGCTCTCTGTTCGAGAACGTTTTTCCTTGAGTCTGAAACTAATTCACTGGAAAGTAGTACTTTATTATTTAGATAATAATCGTTATTTCTAGGTATTTAGATGCTATACACATATAGATAGTTGGTCATATTAAAATTGTAATTTTCATTTTAATCACTTTTTCTAAACTCAGGACAATTTAAGCCCATTAATACATCACATATCCCTAAATACCTAAACTTCATTTTGTTTATAATTTTTGTTTTTTTCATAATTTCAAATATTTAATTTCATTCATATTTTTAATTTCATTTTTAATTTTTTACTGTTTTTTTTTGATTAATTTTTTCTCGGTATCCTGAACTTGACTTTATAATCGAGAAGTGCCACGGTGTTAAATACAAAGGTGGGAAACGCGTGACCTTTTTTGACCTGCCACTCAGCGGTCTATCTAGTAATGACCTGATCCGATCAAAGAAGGATTGCTAGTATAATACACGCAAAATCTTACAGAAAATCTTCATTGAAAGCAACACAAATCAATAGTAAATACAAAACCAATTACAAAATTTAGACTCAAATTTTTTATTTCCAAAGTATTTGTCCCTTAAATCAGCTCGATCCTGGACATAATAAATAACCCAACTAATGAGAGTTTCCAAAATTAATTGCTAAGTGCATTTACTATTGTGTTTTTATTTCAGTATCTTGAAATCTAATCGTTTAAATTTTTATATTTGTCATTTGACTGCATGAATTTGAATTACATGAGTAGCTTTTTAAATTTCTGTGCTTTTCATCGTTTCAATAGACAAAGTGTCGATGGTATTGGTTCTGATGTGATGAATTGTAGCAAATTTAAGAAACTGTGAAGCAGGAACTCTTTGAAAGTTTCAAAAACTTAACTATTGTACCACATCAATTTCAAAAATACAAATTGCATCATATATATTAGCGGGAACTATGTCAGGTGAAGATTTTATAATTAACAGCTATTATGTAATCTCTTGCAGAGAACAGCTGGTACTATGTCTAAAACTTTGTATTTTTTGTGAAATATCATTTTCAACTATTGGTGTTTTATAAGTCACAACTCCCATGAGTCACAATGAATTCACTTATTTGTAGTAATGAAGTTTACAAAATAGTGAAGAAATATGTTATTATATATTTCTACTTCATTTTGCTTTTGAAAAATATTGAATGTATGGCTCTTTGTGTTCCTTTGATTTCAGTATTTTAATAGTAAATATTTCACTGATTATTTACATATATATATTGGCATACTCGCATAGATATGCATCTAATCTTGACACTTCATAATATATCATCTTGTAGTAGTTATGATTGTCCCATGCAGAATAAAAATAAATATTTTGTTTTGATGACAAATGTTTTAGATATTTGACAATTTGTCAGCCACAGTTTCATAAAAAATACTGGAACAGCAGTGTTATATCTTTTGTTTCAATAGCACTGGCTTACAGCATTGGATTTGGAATAAGTGTATCTTGGCATGTAACTCTCTACTACATGAAAGGTTAGCAATACAGTGCATGTAAAATGATATTAACTAGAGCCATTAGAGCAATCACTCACCATCCACCTGCAAAAAATAGTTGATATTTCTACAGAATCACATCACACCTAATATCTTGGAATAAAATTCATTCAAGATATAGCGTCTATGTTAAGAAATTTCTGAAGGAAAATTGAATAAATTGACGACCATTTGATATATTTAATGGTAATTCAAATTCTTGCTTCTTGTAATATTAAAGGTTAACAAAACAAATTCTGAGATTTCAACGTTTGTATTGTAGATATGTGTGTACACGTTATAGCAAATTTTATCATATAATCAAGAAAACCTTTCTAATAATAGTACCCTACTGGAATTCCATAAAATATTCATTTTACTCATGAACTTAACTTTTAGGTATAAAACTATTTTCAATAGTATGCTGAATATTGAGAAAAGTGCAATATATTTAAAATTATTTTGCAAATCTAATTAATTTATGATGTAATTGCTTTACAAATGAATTGATAGGAAAGTAACATGCTCCCACGTAGACTTCACCAACTTAAGTTTAAAAGTTCATTGAGTTTTTTAGGAAATTCTTATAAGCATATTTAAGGTGGGGTTAAAATTGGAATAACATTTAGTTTGGTTCTTCAACTATTGAAAAAGTTTCCAACTGTTCTTATATATATGCCTATGTAAACATATATATATATATATAAAATTGGAAAGTGAAAAGAGCAGATTACTAAATGCATCGGGAGATTATATTGACACTTAAGGTAAATTATTGGAAGTACCAATGAGGATCGCTAATACCACGTTTTGGCAAACTTTTATGGTTTTGCCGATCAAAAAGCATGATATCACAACCATAAACATAGGCAGGAGTTCATGATGGCTTGCTGCTTTTTGACAGAGTCTATTTCAATTTTTATTTAGATAATAGATGCGTCGCAAATACAGAGTATTTTGAAAGATGGAGGGCCTATATTGGGTTTCACAACTTCATTATTGACTTGTGTATTCCAACTACTGTTATGGCTACACTTTACACATTAATATACATAATGCTGAAAAGAAAAGGCGCGAGTGGTGGTAAGGTAGCAGAAAAGGGAAGTCGTGCAGTGATCAGAACAGCTCTTGTTGTTAGATTTTTGAAATTTTATTGCATCCCTAATCAATAGTAGATCAATTTTGTTTGATTTCACCTCCTTATTCACACCTAGATATCGAATAGCTAAGTGCAATTTTGACTAAAACACAGCATTATAATACAATTAAGGAGATGAATCTATTTGATAGTCTACCTGAAATTTTTACATATTCATTTATCAATTTCATATTTTAAATTGTGTATTTTAAATCTAATATTTCACATTAATTATTGGAAGTTCATCTTCAAGTTGTCATCAAATTATACATTACAAATGTGAACCGATTTTCCATTGAATTTGTGTTAATAGTAGGGATGTGACTTACAACGATTTTGGTCCAGGTTCTGTCCTGTCCTGTTTTGTCCTGCCCTGTCCTGATTAATAGAAATTCAACAACTTAACATATGTAATTCTTCTATAAAGAATAAAATCTAAGCTAATGTTAAATGAAGACCATACTAATGAATGATTATATTGAAATGTAATATGTAACAAAAGGTCAATGTAAGCACTACATCTACATGGTAAAATTGATTTGCCAGTCAATTTTAACAGATCTATTATCAATATGCATAATTGTAGTAGAGAAGAAGAAATAATCCCCAGATTAAATTCCGTAAAATGTAGTGTCTTATCATAAACAAAACAATGTATAATTTAATTTAATTATTTGTAATTAATGTAAAAGGTTTAAGTTTTTGACCGTGATTTGTTTTGTTTTGCTCTGTCCTGACCTGTCCTGTCCATATATCTCGTCCTGTCTCAAAACTAGTTAATAATATCAAAATATTTTGTATTGTAAATAATGGATTTTGTTGTTCGGGGGTTCTCTGAGTTCTTTGAATTCAAATAATTTTATGTTGATTTTTTTTAAGTTTAAATGCTTAGAGTAGTTCAATTACAATATTTGTCTGTTTGTTAATTTGAAGGCTTTTTCATTGATACCAACATAAAAGTGATGATTGTTGATTTTAGAGTTTGAATTGCGTCACAGTAATAACAAATGTCCATGTAGGAATGAAATGAATGATTTCTCTGCTTCAGATGGTAATATCATGCACTTGAAATTTTCTGAAATGATAATCCATTGATCTTAATTAGACCCTGTTTGCTGAGCATTTTTCACAATATTTGTGAAATTCACATTCTGCATAATTTTTCAATTAAATTTTCTCGATAAAAGAACACAAATTTCGTTTTCTTAATTTCTGAGAAATCCACAACCACCCCCCCCATCCCTGATCGCTTGAAACTTTTGTAAAATCTGTACGATTCTCTTTAAAAGAACAAATTGATAAAGTTATCTAAAATCTGTAAACACCACAAAATTGACTAATGTCTCTTTTTCAATAACGCTAACAAATCTCGCTCAGGCAACGAAGCCTAATAGGCACGTCTTGACCCTGTCTTTGCACACTCCTTGCTTCAATGAAACTTTCACATAATTCACGTGCAGGAATATTTTTTGCAAAAATATCCATCATTATTTATAGGTACATTTACTGTAGACAAAATTTTTATACCCAAGTTTCTGAAAAAAAGACTTGCTCAAAATGACCAAGGTATCTCATATAGGAATTAGTACAACTTTTATGAAAAGTTGAATGCCATTTTTTAGTGTAAAATACCTAAAACTGCAGTAATTATCTTCTACAAATCCAGTAGCATCCTCTTGCAAAGTGCTTGGTTATTAAGTCAATATAATGAAGACTTTGTGGTGAATGAACCTTTCTCTCAAATTGATTCAAGATTTTCGAACCATATTACTTTAGAATACCAATTATTTTTTTTACAAATTTGCTTGGTTTAGGTTGAATGCCATCTTTAGAATAGCTAGTATGTTTGAAATATTCAAATATACATGTAAGAAAATATTAAAATTTTAAATAATCCATAAATATTTGTTAAACTTTGCGTTCAGATTTTCTCTCAAAATGACATAGTTTATTTGTGGTCATAAATATTTTATAGTGATTTAACCTATGGATTATGTCGAACATCAGATATTTATTGTTTTCTTCCATTATGCGTACGTGTAGTGTGTGTTTAAGTTATTTTCTGTTTATTATGAATGCACAATAATGAATTTTTTCACCTTGCTTATTGAATTTGCTTGCAAATTATTTTTATTTGAAGAGTGTTCATGGTTACTAATCAAAGATGCTTCCCCTTGATCACGAGCTCACGTCAAAATACCATCTTTTCTTAGAAGTTACTACTTCATTTCATTTTTACGATAAGGGAAATACAGGGTGACCGTAAAGTCCCTTCGTGTGTTTGATTTTGATATAAAACATTTTGTAAGTTTGCTTAACTGTCTCATTAAATTTTTATTTTGGGTAAGTGTTTGGAATACGAGAAGGCTAAGCTCATTTGCTTAATTTGCAAAAGCAGGAATGCACTAATATATTTTACCTCGTTTTATATATCTAGGTACCATAATAGTGCTTAAAATTTGTATACTTAATTCGATAAAAGTCTAAATGTCGTGCGAGTTAGATGGTTTCTTATTATCTACTTTTCAAAATAAGTCTCAAGGATTTGTTGCATAATATACATTTGATTGTAAATACAAATGCCTATAAAAACGGGCTTCTTCTAAAATTTAATATTTGTAACCAGGTAAAATTCATTATGATTAAAATAAAATTGAATGTGCACCATCATTATGCCAGTGCATTTGCCTCCAGCACTTCACATTCTGCTGTTGACGATTTTTTTGTAATTCAGAACTGAAAAATTGGGAATTGTAACCTTAAAGAAAGAAAGGCATATGTGAATCGTATTACATATGCATATTATTGACTGGATATCATAATTCAGGGTCAATGTAAGCATTCTATGCTGTGCACAATGATCGATTGACGAAAAAAGTAATCAACCAGCTTCATTATATTGTTACAAATAGCATTTTTACAGCATACCTCTGTATTATTTTTATTCACCATTCTTTGAAAACCCAGTATTCATATTTTAAGAAACTTTGAGAATGCAAATTCCCACCTTGGCAAATTCAGTGAATTTTGTCGGAGAACATTGACCTGTTTGATTGAAGGTTTACGTTGTAATTAAGTAGAACTTCTAATAGGGATGATGCATGACCCTATATCAATATTTTTCAAACCCCATTCAGGCAGGACACGTTTAATTTTGTGGTATTATCTTACCTACGTTCTCGTCTTCCCTACATTTACCCTCACGATTTACTAATTATTATTTTTTAGCTTCCAGTCGTATTCGAAGAGGATCGGGTCAATATTATTATTTGATTGCTAAGTGTGATTGCTCTCCAGTAACTGCTCAAAATGTTTGAAGGAGAAAATATGTAACAAATCCGCCAAGTGACAACGCAATTCATCAAACGTATAAAATTGTTTGATAAGGTGGCTCAATTCATGACTTGCAGAGAGATGGATGACTGCATATAAGTGATAAAAAACTCGAAGTGATAAAACAAACTTTGTCTCAATTATGATGTCAGTAACTATAACTGCGTCGTTTGGGGCTGTGATAATGACAAACCAAATTGCTGCATGGTAAGACCTTTGATGTCCGAATTAATCACTGTTCAGTGAAAAACTGGTTGGACCATATACAGTCAACTAAGAGGCTTACTTCTCAATATTCAAAGACTTCTTCATACCCTTCCTGAAACAAAGTTTTGAAGATAAGTGGATAGGCCGTTCTGGTCCTACTGAATGGCCTCCGGGAAGTCCGAACTTAGCTCCAATGAACTTTTTCTTGTGGTGTGACAGCAAGTACAAAGTGTTCAAGCAGAAGCCTAGGAACATGAGTGATTTGAAAACATTCATTTGAGAGAAATTCTTCTAAATCACAAAGAAACCCTTACGAAAATATCATTATTCGCCATTGCGCATTGAAGCCAATGGTAAACAGCTTCGGCATTGTAATTCATATTTCAGCCTAAATTTTGCAAGTTTTACACGAATATAGGCTTGTCTTTGCACTCTGCAGGTAATCGTAAGTCTAAAATACCCAAGGGACTTTCTGGTCGCCCTGTTTTGTAATATCGGTCAGAATTTGAAGTATGTGTGCACCCTACACTGTAGGAACTATACAGTTTCTCAATAATGTCGACAAATGCAAGTTGAATTATACAATGACATAATTATTTGAAATTTATTAATTCGTTTAAATTTTATATTCAAATGAATTTTTCACGTCATCAATTTTTGCAAAAATAAAAGTCAAAAAGACTTATTCTAAATGAAAAACAAAAAATAGCGATCAAGGTCAACCAAAATTTCGTAATCAGAACAGCCATCTTTCATAATTTTCAAAAAACTGAAATTTTTAAAATATGAAAGAATAAATTAAAAATTTATTCAATAAATGATGTTCATTTGTTTCAAAAATCAAATGCGTAATGTAATGACATACATTATGGTCACTTTCAAGGCTAAAGTTGAAATCAAACTAAAAATTTGGCAGCACACAACCTCCTTCCCAAGGTGGTGCCATTTTCCAGCTCGAAGTCCTGCTAAAATAAAATTTGTTCAGACCATCTTCGCACAGATTCTGCTCAAAAAAATTATTCGGTTTCAACTATATCTTGTTCGCAGATAGTTTTTTTTGGAAAAGTCAGAAAAAATCAGCCAAAAAAATTCAAGCAAATATCGACATGGGGAGTCAACCCTCAACGTGTTTAGGGTTAATTCCATCTTAAATTACCTTCCATTGCCTCATATGGTCTTAAGGTCAATTCATTTTCTCCATAGTTTCACAAGCCTAAAAGGAATATAATAAAGTGTAATTATGGCTACTTGTTCAAAAATGCATTCTTTTGCATGTTAAACATGAAACCACATTAAAGTACATGAAGTCATATTTATCAACGTAAGTGAATCAGGAATTTTTTGAAAAAGCATTACATATTCATTTTTTGGCTTTTAATGGGCTCAGATTCTCCATTTTTACTCGCAAAATTATGTTCAAAAAGGATTCAGCATTTTAGTTTTCAAAAATAATAATAAATTGAATATCCTAGTAAATATATATATATATATATATATATATATATATATATATATGAGAGCTTATATGCATATATATTGAAGATTCGGTCACATGAAAACCTTAGGAATTCAGAATTTTGAAATCATTTTGAAATTATTTCAAAAAAATTAGGAAGTCTTCGCATGATGTTATACGGCATAAAGCACGATATATTGTAGTTTTTTATTTCAAATTGAGAATATTATGAAGGAAAACATAAGTTAATCATATTTTCTATGTTATTCCTCAGGTATCCCTTTATATCATAAGACACAAAGATTCACAGTACTTATTAGACTTGTTTAATTTGTCCTATTTTTTAGACTGGCTTTGTATATATTGTTTGTGTTGCTCCGAATAAAACTGTTTGGTGGTTGCATTGCTTGAAAATTTGGGAAGTAAGTTTTGATGATTGGCCAATTTATGCAACACATGTTCTGGTGGCTTTGAATTCATGCATCAACCCAATCATTTACACATTCAGCATTGGTACTTTCAGAAATGAATTAATTAAACTCTTGCATTGTTGAAATATTTTGTTATAACGCCATCTTATGTTTTGCACGAAATTCATGATGTGGATTGTTAAAATGCCGCATTGGAATTTATAAATGTTAATTATTGTATTGTGATGTTAAGTGCATCAGTTTGAGCACAGGATGACGATGAAATACAAATAAGGAATTAACAATAGATATTTCAATTAGCTTTCCTATAAATTCTTTTATATAATTAATTAAAAAATTTTTCAAAAATAGCATTGTTTGTGCCTGTTTTTTTCATTTTGGTTTTTACCTAATCTAAGCAAAAAATCTCAACTCAATTTCTGGTCGAGTCTAAAAAAGTTTTGAGCTAGCTTAAATGTTCATTATTATTATTATTATTATTATTATTATGTAGCATTTCATTTTTTTAAAATCTTTTATATTTTTGTTTTCTTGCAAATATATGCTGTCTATTATATAATTTGGCAATTCTTTGAGATGATATATAACTGTGATAAAGATTTACAGGCATGAATTACTTTTTATTTTTGAAGATTTTATAGGGTCTCCATGCATCAAGACCAGGGTGTATAATATTCAGAATTAAAATGAGTTTATTAAAAATAAACATAGATTCGGTATTACACCCACTTGCGTTCATTATCTTTAGATTTCAGCTTATCAATATTCCCTTTTCGAATGAAATATTAAATTTGCAACATATTAGACTGAATTTAATGTTAAATAATGAGAAGGTCATGTTAGAAACTGGTATTTATTGAAGTATGTATTTGTAAAACATGTGTTAATAGTGTTATCAACCTCACATTATTATTGGGGCATCAACATTGTAGTGTTAACACAATACAACATATATATATATATATATATATATTATGTTCATTAATAATATTTCAACCAAATTTAGTAAGTCAATTCTTAAATTATACATCTGGTTAAAAGTGTTGCACAATACAGTTAATATGAAATAGTTCTTCATATGATAGGGGCTAGCTATACAATGTGCCAAAAAATAAATAAATATATATATTAAAATTATATATATATATATATATATATATATATGTAAATATAAGAAAATTTTTAATTCTGTTGTTGCTTTTTAATTATTTTCTATGAATTTTAAAACTTACGATTATTAATTAATATTGATATAGCATATCTCTTGAAGTCATATAGCTTTTTGTTAGAAATCTACATAGACTATAATCCTTTCTTTTCTTTCTTGCTTAATTTTGACATTTAGGCATATTTTAAATTATAGTTTAGTTAGTATTTTCCCTATATGTATGCATAACATTTATTTTTTCATTCCAATTATTAACACAGATCACCTAAGCTGATATTTATTTAATTTTTCAATGAAAAATCGACGTTTTCATAAACTTTCATTTATAAGTAAATTATATTGAATATTTATATTCACTCTTTGAATTATTGAATCCATTTAATTTTCCGAAGTCTATAAAAATTTTTTGAACATTTTACTATTTTCTTTAATGATGTTATCTTACAATCTGTAAAGCAATTATTATAAAACTTATCAAATATATTGTGAATTATATCTATATTTTAAAAATTTATTCAATTTGTGCTGAAGAATAATTAGTAGATGTGTTCCACATAAAATTTTTTACTAGGCTCCTGTGCTCATATTAATAATACTGTAAATGAAATTGTAAATGAAGGCATGCAACATGTCTGAATACAGTTGTAGCAAAATGAATATAATATATATGAATTGTGTGTTTTGTTTAATCAAACTAATATGTACTATAATAGTCATTAGTATATATTCGCCTCTAAAATTGAAAGTGGTGTTCAGGTATCAAACTTATGCAAAATCTCTTTGAAAAAATCAGAATATATCATGATAAGGATAAGTAATCTAACACAGTTTCTACAAAACCATTTTGATATTTTTTCGAATAATTTTCATTGCATGAAGTTGGCGTATGTAAAACAGAAAAATATAGATATTGCATCAAAATTAATTTATTCCACATCGAATAAAACCTACACCTCTTCTTAGACATTTTTTACAAAAATTAAGCATTCTTTTATGTTTTGAAAGCTACATTAGAAAAAGAGCTGATCATTGTTTCTGTTAACTTCTCAACAAGCGAGTTCTGTTTGCTACTTAGGCATTTAGTAGCATTTATCGATCTCTATTTAGATGTTGTCAAGTTCTCAGATTACTTTAACATTCCGCTTTTTGTGTTTACAGATTTAATTATTGAAAAAACCTAGCTGAAATTTTGAATTTGTGCTAACGGAAAAATTTTGTAATAAATGAAAATATACATGTAATATATATATATTGCATGCTTCATTAAAACTGCAAGCTTGTGTTTGAGATTCTATTAAAGTTTCATGGTAATTATTGATTCTAACTTAACCCTCAGTGCTCCTGCTGAACACCTCGAATTCAAATATCACGTGATTTGTACATGATACATCGACTCAAGTACATTATTAGATACTAAAACCAAGAACTCTCAACTATTTATGAAGTGACGATCAGGGGATCAATAAAATATAGCGCATCCTTTTAGTGAGAATCCTATGCAAATTCATGGAAAAACTGTTGCTTAGCAGAAAGTTGTTTATATGGTCATTTATTTTATTTTATTTTTGGTCATTTTGTAACGAAAACCAAAATGGCTATAAAATAATGGTTATTATTTGGTTATTTTTGAACGGCTATTAAAAACCGACTATTTTTCGTCATTATAAAATGAAAACAGTTAATTTTTGGCTATTTAATGACGAAAACGGTTTTGGTTTTTAAATGGCGATTTTTCGGTTATTCAACATTAAAGTCAAATTAATTTATTCATAAATTGATTCTATAAAAGTCAAAGCAAATTTATTGCAGTAAATAAATCACAGTAAAAAAATAATAATCGTAGAGTTAATCAAACCTATAGATATAGTTTTAGGAAAAAAGTATTCGTTAGAAATGGGTGGTAGTTTCATAAATATTGTGTCAATATTAAAAATTTGGAATAGTCATATATACCAGAATAAATCTATGGTGATTATACATGAATTGGAAAATGGCTATAGTAGCGTGTTCTCATTAAGGATGATACATGTACTTGTATAAATGAAAAGGCAATTCCTGAACATGTCAAATTGCCGTCAGCAGTAATCTATATTGAATGTTTGATTTCAATGATTCGTTGACTGCAAATGTGTATGGTACTGAACAGTATATGTAAAACAAATTATTTCAATAACAAATTAATCTTGTTTTCACGTACATAGTATGCAAATTGGAAAGATTAATTTGTAGTTAAAATTTGGTTTCAGAAAACCGTTTATAGGTTAAAAACCGGTTTTTGACGGGACATTTATCCAAAAATTAATGTTAAAAAACATTTTTTAACGATTTTGGCTATAGAATAACAGTTTATTGTTTATTGAAATTTAGTCATTTTTTTTGCTTAGGAATCGAACAAGAGAATCAAATCCTTCATCATATTCTTCCCCAAGAGGCAAATATTTTGAAACAGACTTAAGACGAGACGACCAACTGCTATAGAATGTTCAAATAGAGCCAAAACCATAATTTTTAGAAGCCGCAAACTTCCAAATAGTAAATTGTAGTATGAATAATTTGCTAGATGCGTTTCTAGCAATTTAAAATTATTCTACATAACTTTTAAATACATTCTTGCAGAAATAAGTGTTTCCATATGGTGCGCCTTTGTACAATTATCATATGTAGATGTTTATTCATTCATCCTCTAAAGAATTTCATTTTTCTATTGAAAACTAGTTTCACTTTGATCTATTATAATCAAAACTTTAAATTATTCAGAAAACGTATTTTGAAGTCTTTCGTTATTACCAGGCAGTCTTCAGTGGAATCGATCATGATAAAGTTTACAATTTTTTAAATCTATCTCCAATGCTCCATTTTTGAGGTCAATAATTTAGCAAAATAAGATGGTTCCAGACTGAATTCCTAAATATTTCGTATAAATCTATGCTTGTTTAAATTTATTAAAATTTCATTCTATCCATAAATATTTGTGCAGTGCATTCCTTTGTATGAAAACAAAATACATATAATTTCTCTTCACAAGTCTTTAGAACAAAGCTATAAAGCTTTGAAAAAGTTACCAGTTCGAAAGTTATCAGTAAGACCCGGCGATCATGATAAAGTTTACAATTTTTTAAATCTATCTCCAATGCTCCATTTTTGAGGTCAATAATTTAGCAAAATAAGATGGTTCCAGACTGAATTCCTAAATATTTCGTATAAATCTATGCTTGTTTAAATTTATTAAAATTTCATTCTATCCATAAATATTTGTGCAGTGCATTCCTTTGTATGAAAACAAAATACATATAATTTCTCTTCACAAGTCTTTAGAACAAAGCTATAAAGCTTTGAAAAAGTTACCAGTTCGAAAGTTATCAGTAAGACCCGGAAAAATAGTTAGCAAAACCTTGAAAAACTATTAGTTTTCAAATACTTCTAAAATAGTTAAATTAGTTGCGGTAGGAAAATGTTTTTAGTTATAAAATGGTCCTATGGTGCGTTATGAAGTCAAACAAACATCAAATGAACATTCTAATACAACTTCAAATATTAGCCATTTACACTCCATTCGTCGTCAAAACGACATAAGTAAGCATTTCTATACAGTTTTTGCAACTATCTTGCTCCTGTAGAATATTTAAGAATTCGGATGATGATGTACATCTTCCGCATATACTTCGTCTACATGTCGCCAACTATTAGTTGCAGAAAAGTGCAGAAATAGTTAAACATAGTTGGTATTAAAATGGGAGAATACCAAGTTAGCTTAAGAAAACTGCAATAAAATAGTCATATAATTTGATTTGCAATTGGGTTGGTACCTTCAAAACCGACCTGAACTCGTAAACCACCAACCCAATTTAGGAATAAAAATAATTCAGCTGTTTTTAAAAGTACTTGGAAAGTTTTATAATAAAAACAGCAAATTTTCAGGGCTTTTGCTAAATATAGCAATTCAATGACCTCAAGTGTTTTTGAAAGAGGTTATCACATGCTGATTATCAGCCCACGTGAAGATAAATCACGTTCTGATTGTACTCTTGATAATTGAGCTGAAAAAATTACCCTGGAAGCAAAACAAACAGATATTAAAGTTTTTGCAATTTTCCCTGGAAGCAAAACAAACAGATATTAAAGTTTTTGCAATTTCTTGCATATTCCATGCTAATGCTCGAAATCAAATTTTAAGTGGCGTTAAAAATTCAAAAGTACTTAACTTGGTTCTTTCATATATAAATTTGAAATGGTTTTATACTAATCTACATAATCTTGCAGGACTTCCAATTAAAAATTTAATTGTTTGATTTTGTGAGAATATATTTTGTTTTCTGTCTATCATGTAAAGTGATAGTCGCAGTAAAAAGCGTTCATTGATGATGAAAACAAATTGAACCAAAATGTTTGGTCCACTGATATATTAAAAAAATGCACATTGCAGTTAGTTCAAAATATTGTGCGAAACTTAAGCTTTCCTTTCAAGCATTACCATGGAATTCGCAAAACTTTTAAAGTTTAAGTTGGCATTTCTTAAGGGGTGACGTCGCAAAATTATAGCCAAGGGAATTGACATGCTTAGAAAAAATATCTTCAACCCGAGTTGGAATTGATTATTTCCGCCCAACTGGCCTTGTTTTACAACTAGTATATAGCAGATTCCAGTTTACAACAAAAAGAATTCACTACACATCAAGAGCTGATTTACCAAACTTAATTCCAGCCGAAGTACAAAATTTGAATTTTTCATTCATCGCGCTGCAGTCATTTACATAACTTGCAAATAATCTACAATGAAAATATGGATTCGGTAAAGCAATATTTTTTACAGAACTATGCATAGAAATTTAAACGTTCAATAGAAATCAATTTTTTATCTATATATGTCCAACTCTCTATTGTAGCATCATCCAAGAAAGAACACTCAAAACTCTATCGATGATTTATGTTAATTCT
>CABFPE010000065.1:1614502-1637500 GCA_900660155.1 Hofstenia miamia | reverse complement strand
TTGTGTTCATAGTTTATTTCACTCATTAGGGCACACATAACAAACATAGTTTTCATGAGACTGAGCTGAGTTGGAATCACAATGGATCGAATCTGTAACTACGAAATGGATGGAGTTGTTGGCAGTTCTGGTGAACCTGTTATGATCTCAGTGACTTGGCGTCGGGCAAGTGCGCCCAGAGATTTCAGTCCTCTTCAATCAATGAAGTATCTAAACAATACTACTTACTAATTGTTATTGGAACATCTGTTAATGCAGTGTGGAATATACAATTAAAGGACAGAAGAGGAAACTTAGATAATACTTACCCCGTGATAGCTGGCACTGATCCCTGGATTGATTCTCTAAGCAGATTATCTAGTTATGAAGTGTTAGTTTCACCTGGGTAGCGATATTACACTATCTTAATCCCACCCAGTATATTTACGTGTTCTCAATAATAAATTGAGTAGTATAAAATTGAGAAAAATATCCCAAACAAACTTGATATCTACAATGCTTTGATAAAGAAAACTACACATGTATTTCTCACGCTCAATGTCATAGTTCCCCTAGCTACAAAAGTTTTAACTAATAAAATTTTAAAATTTGTTTTCAATTCTGAAATCAAGGTAGTAAAAAAAAGCATTCTGAACGCGCTGATAACGAGTTCAAACATAAAATCTATGGATCAATTTTACTTTAGGGGACTTTTTCAAAAAAAAAAATTGATGACTCATCCAATAAACTTTTCTAGACCAGTTTTTTACGAGGAACAATCTGACATCCTCTAAATTTTGAAAAAATTAATATTTGAATCAGTATAGTCCTTTTTTAGTTTACCGATATACATGTAATTCAGCTCTCAGATAAAAGTTTTCTCTAACTGAAAAAGTGTGTATGTTATACTTTGGTAAGTATATTTAATAATTTTAATAAAAATATATAAATTTCTAATTGCAAATATACAGTAAATATAATAAACTACGACGAAAAATTTTAATATGTTAAGGCTACAATCCGTATTAAGTTCTATATTACGTCATAGATTTCTACCAATCAAAAGTATNAAAGCCAATAGCTTCATTACCATAGTTCTTGTGAGAAGCTCTTTTGGCCTTCATATTTGAAATGCCAGGAATAATGAACCATCAAATCAGATACAAGTGGTAAATTGGTAGAAGTTGCGTTAACAAAATTCATCTTAAAAGATAATTCAATGTGACAAGCAAATACCGTAAAAAGCTAAAGAGTGTCAGAAGAATATTAAAAAATTTCTGGGAATTTTAAAGGTAGTGACATCATATAACAAAAAAGAGACAGTGAATTTCTGCAAAATTTAGCAAATATTTTTTAATGGTCGTTTCATTTTTAAAGAATTTAAACTAAATTTAACAGTTTTAGCTAATAATGTTTAAATTTAAATTGTACTGAAAATCCCCCATTGTTAATATAATATAAATAGTCTTTAGAAGTTTTGGATTCTTTGAATATCACTTTGTTAATTAATTCTTGGGGATAGACATTTTTCATAAAATCATTAATAAGTTTGTAAATATTCTATCTACTAGACATTTAAGTGAATTATTCTTATCACAGTATTCCTTGAATGGTATATAAAGATCTGTTTTTGTAGATTTTTGATACCAATTTGTAATTAGTTCATTTTTACTTTTGATATATCTAGAAAGTTCAAACTATTATCAATTTCATGACAATGGGGGCATATATCAATGAAGAACCATAACAAGGTTCGTCAAAGATACACACAAGGATGAACATATAAAAATCGAGGACAACAACAGTAAAAAAATTGGTTGCAATGCTGCCACTTGAAAAACTCTATGATAACTTTCTAAATCAAAACGGCATTGAATAAATTAACTAAATTACATTGAACTATTCATTCAAAAACAAATTACATAATTTCTACAAAGCACACCTTAAAATATTAATTATAATTATAATATTCTAAATCATAATTTAATCCCATAAAAACAACATTTATTCTTTATTAAAACAAATATCACATTAAAAAGTTTCTCGAATACTACTAATGCTGTAACAATACTTTTGATTGGTAGAAATCTATGACGTAATATAGAACTTAATACGGATTATAGCCTTAACATATTAAAATTTTTCATCGTAGTTTATTATATTTACTGTATATTTGCAATTAGAAATTTATATATTTTTATTAAAATTATTAAATATACTTACCAAAGTATAACATGCACACTTTTTCAGTTAGAGAAAACTTTTATCTGAGAGCTGAATTACATGTATATCGGTAAAACTAAAAAAGGACTATACTGATTCAAATATTATTTTTTTCAAAATTTTGAGGATGTCAGATTGTTCCTCGTAAAAAACTGGTCTAGAAAAGTTTATTGGATGAGTCATCAATTTTTTTTGAAAAAGTCCCCTAAAGTAAAATTGATCCAAATCTATTACTGCAAAAAGATATGCTAAGACCGACTTCTACATAAAAACAAAACCATGTAAATTAAAATAAATTCAAATAATGCATAATCGAATATTACACGCAAACACTATTGAAAACTGATAGTTCACTGATGAATTTTGTACTGCTATTCACTATTAATATATTAGAAAATAAATGAAATAGACAAATTTAAAATATAAATATATTTTAGAAAACCATAGTGTACTCTATTGCCAATTGGGAGCTAAATATCCAACAAAAGTCCTTATCGTAATCCTGAGGCATATCAGCTAACCTTATTGCATTATCGACTTTCATTACAGCTTTCGTAGGATAGTTGTATGATTGTAACATATACCCTTTTTTACAATTTCCACGCAACAAGTGAAAACTCGCATCACTTCTGAACAACTCGGTATCTTCCCACTTATTTAATCTCAATACAAAGTTGGAATGCCGCAGAAACTTACCACCTATTGAAAACTCTTCAAACGAATATGTACCATCGCCTTCCAAACCGGGTACCATAGTGAATTTCGTTAACTCGCCATGACTTATTGTTACGGCATGATCATTAGACTTTCCTGATGCCATCCCAATTTCGCTAGACCATGTTGGGTGAATAGTCGTTGACACGATAATTGGATTTGCAAAACAACCAACAATGAAAGCAGTGAATATACAAACACAAAGGCCAGTATGCATGACTATTGATTGATTATGTTTGGCAGCTCAAGGCATTTATAGGCGACTGTTTCAAAATATTTACTAACACCAGTTTGTACATTTTCATTTGTTTACAAATATTGAAAATAATATTTTAGGATGCGATATAAGTTGTGGTTGGGCTATTGCATATAGGTTAGTGACGTGCGGGTAGCGTCAACAGTGTAATTATTTGCTTTGGAACAGTTGTTTTAGGAATAACATTTTCACAATTATTTTTTATGAAATTCAAACCTGAAAGTACCCGGAATGTCATTTTATTGAGTAAAAAACAATTAACATTTGCAAAAGAATTATTTCTTTTGCAGAGAACTTTTAACATCCTTGGACATTTTCTAAATTACAATTATATGAATATTTTAANTAAAAAAGGACTATACTGATTCAAATATTATTTTTTTCAAAATTTTGAGGATGTCAGATTGTTCCTCGTAAAAAACTGGTCTAGAAAAGTTTATTGGATGAGTCATCAATTTTTTTTGAAAAAGTCCCCTAAAGTAAAATTGATCCAAATCTATTACTGCAAAAAGATATGCTAAGACCGACTTCTACATAAAAACAAAACCATGTAAATTAAAATAAATTCAAATAATGCATAATCGAATATTACACGCAAACACTATTGAAAACTGATAGTTCACTGATGAATTTTGTACTGCTATTCACTATTAATATATTAGAAAATAAATGAAATAGACAAATTTAAAATATAAATATATTTTAGAAAACCATAGTGTACTCTATTGCCAATTGGGAGCTAAATATCCAACAAAAGTCCTTATCGTAATCCTGAGGCATATCAGCTAACCTTATTGCATTATCGACTTTCATTACAGCTTTCGTAGGATAGTTGTATGATTGTAACATATACCCTTTTTTACAATTTCCACGCAACAAGTGAAAACTCGCATCACTTCTGAACAACTCGGTATCTTCCCACTTATTTAATCTCAATACAAAGTTGGAATGCCGCAGAAACTTACCACCTATTGAAAACTCTTCAAACGAATATGTACCATCGCCTTCCAAACCGGGTACCATAGTGAATTTCGTTAACTCGCCATGACTTATTGTTACGGCATGATCATTAGACTTTCCTGATGCCATCCCAATTTCGCTAGACCATGTTGGGTGAATAGTCGTTGACACGATAATTGGATTTGCAAAACAACCAACAATGAAAGCAGTGAATATACAAACACAAAGGCCAGTATGCATGACTATTGATTGATTATGTTTGGCAGCTCAAGGCATTTATAGGCGACTGTTTCAAAATATTTACTAACACCAGTTTGTACATTTTCATTTGTTTACAAATATTGAAAATAATATTTTAGGATGCGATATAAGTTGTGGTTGGGCTATTGCATATAGGTTAGTGACGTGCGGGTAGCGTCAACAGTGTAATTATTTGCTTTGGAACAGTTGTTTTAGGAATAACATTTTCACAATTATTTTTTATGAAATTCAAACCTGAAAGTACCCGGAATGTCATTTTATTGAGTAAAAAACAATTAACATTTGCAAAAGAATTATTTCTTTTGCAGAGAACTTTTAACATCCTTGGACATTTTCTAAATTACAATTATATGAATATTTTAAAGATTGACTACTCGATTATGCTTAGTGCTATTCCCTAGTTGATATTACATTTTAACAACACTTTTTGTGTACAGATAGCACTGGTGTCAATCATGCCAGAGAAAACGACCTTTTATTATACAAACAAAATATATAAATCACGTGTATACCATAGATATATGGTAAGCATTTATACATTTCTATAAATCTCCACCATCAATAACATTTGATAAATCGAGCTTATTTATTCTAATGCGGCTGTCATTTTGGCTTGTGTAAATAATGGAAGTTCATTAGCCAAAAATGAATCAATACCCCTGTTTACTCGAGATGCGAGGAGCTAAATCCGGAGTAGTAGACATAAGGCACCATTTGTTGATCAAAATTGTTTTTATACATTTTATTAATCCGGGTTTACACGTGCTCCGCTATCGACTTTTATCAGCAGATTTTAGTCGAAAATGTAATTATTTTCGTTCATATTAGCGATTTTTTATCATCCGATTTTTTATCAGAAAAAGTGCAGTTGGAATAGCGTTCAGAATATCGATTTTTTATCAGATGATAAATCATCATCTTTTGATAGACAGTAAAAAAATAACAACATCTGTTTATTGGTTGGTCTGTTGCAATGTAAACAGTGTGTTTGCATATTTTGAAGTTGAAATATTTCAAAACAATAATTTAGGTTTTGGGAGTCGCTTCCCTACTTGAGAAGTAAGCAATTAGTAGCTATTCGATTAGTTTTAGTGCCGTTCCTACTATCGACTTTTATCAGATGATAAATTATCAGATGACAGTAATTTACCTGCTTGCGAAAAAATTCGGCGGTTTGAGCGTTCAGACTATCGACCTTTATCAGCTGATAAAAAAGCAGATAGAGTGTTCACACCAGAGATAACTAAATAATATTTAGTTGTCGTTGGTTCACACTATCAAATTTTATCACCGATTTCTTGACAGATGATAAAAGTTGAAGGTGGGAACACACCTTTAGTAAAATATATATATTTTGATTTACAAGTTGTTTATCTATCACTGATACGGCTTGATGCGAAGGAGTGAATTCTGCTCCAGAGGAGCAATTAAATCCAGTTAATCCGGCTACTAAAGCGGAGCTCGTGTAAACGCGCTTAATGCAGCTTTTAACCGGATCATCCGCCTAGTCTAAACAGCCCTAATATCATTTGTTCACAAAGTTTTCCTTTCATAAGGATGTTAATTGAGTAAAATGTATTTATCTGAAAAATATGGCTGCTCTTTTAATAATCTTACGTTTTTAGTTCCTAGTTCCCCATTGTTAGTTTGGATGTGCATTGTCTTGGAAAGTGTACATGTATTCAAATAAAATAGGCCGCTTTTGAATTGGAAAATTCGCTCCATATTTCTCAAAAAAATTGAATATAACATATGGAAAAAATTGAAGCACAGAAATTCTGGTCGAAATTTCTAATTTTTTCGCTAGATGTCTCCCTGAATATATCAAATTTCTAAAGGCAAAAACAACAAATTTCTAATTTATTCAGTTAAAAATGCAAAACTCAAAAAGCCACAAGAAATTTTTTAAGGATCTTTTCATGGTCTATCTGAATCTGTTTTTATAATTTTTTAATTTTTTTTCTACAAAGCATTTATATAAAGCTTAAATAAGATCCTCAATGCTGTGCAATAAATTATTCAATAACTATTTAAACTAATCGTAGCAATTGTTTTTCATTTGAGAATCTAAATCCTATTCGCCCTGGGGTCTTTGCCCTCAAACTAGATAAACTGAAATTTCCTCAAAATCTATCAAATACTTCTCTTGAAGTTGAAGAATATCATCACTACAATGTGCATTGCTTTGCCATACAGAAAGACTTTGAAATGTCATTAAAATACCAGTCTATTTAGCGTAATCATTAAAATCATTTTTATCCTATGTATTAAGATAGCAGTTAGAATTTCATTTCGTACACCATGCATGACAAAATTATTTTGCAGAACGAAATATTTCATGTAATGCTTATGCTTGTTTTAATTCGGCAGGTCCCGCGCTATTTGCTACACGTTCTAGCAATGGTAGTAGTATTTTGCGGGCATGCCCGGGCAGAAGGGAGGGCGGGCACCGGGTATCACTGCGGACATCAGGTGTTTAAATAACCGGGCATATGTTATGTCTGCTTAAATAAAGTCTGGAATAATCATAAGATAATATTCTGTAATGATGGAAGCTTTTTCTGCTTTAAAAAGAAATTTAAAAATTTACCGCGAAATTTATGATTTTCAACAAAAATGTTTATATTAATAATAAAATGACAGAAATGCAAAACACTAATCTCTATGCATGTTCTTTGATAGAATTAATGTATATCTTATAGCAGTCTTAAGAAGTTACTCACTAAAAGACAAAATTATATAGTACTTTTGTCAATTTTGATTTAATTGTATTTTACGTTTTTCTCAATGATCGGACCGGGCCGCCCGCTCCTACCCGGTGAATTTCAATGGGCGGGCGGGCACCGGACATTGGAAGATAAACGGGCGCACGTCGGGAACGGGCAGCATTAAATCTAAAAAGGCAAAAAACTAAATGGTATTTGTGGTGGTGTTACATTATAATGTGAGTTTTGCAAATCCCAGTATTGGAAAAGTTCTCTATGCAAATGCAAACATATTTATATCAAAATTGATATTTAAAGAAAGAGATTTGAGCAGGGCCGTTGCTAGGGGAAGGCCAGGGGCAATGGCCTCCCCTGTTGGGCCACGGGCGCCCTTCCTCTTGCCATCCTGGATACAAAACTCCATAGTATTAATTCTAATATTCTGTAACTAAGTTAAAGTGGAATATATTTTAGTTGAAATATATAAAATACTAATGCCATTCTATTTAAAAATTCAATGAAAAGTGTGAAACTATTTCATATGAGTAAAACTATGATTAGTTTATTAAGCTTGCCCGGCCATGGTCCCCATAAATTTCAAATGCAAGCCACGGGCCTGGATTTGAGATGTAATAATTATGATGAACTCAGAAAAACTTGGAAACAGTTTTTTTGCAATTTTGTAAAAATCAGGGCCTAATCTCAACAACTATCCAATTGACGATCTCAAAGATCAACCTAATCTGCAGCAAAGGTTGCGATTTCTATAAGTTGAAATACTTCATATTAGAATTTCATATATTACAAAATGATGTTCACTTGTGCTAAATACGCAAAAATATTAATCTTATCAACATTTGCTAAATTTCATGCTTGCAATTAACTGCAATTAAGTTGTAAATTTGTTAATTTTTCGAAAACTATATGGCAATTACAATATTATTTTTTCATGATGCACTTAATTGCAGTTACTGTTTCATTTTGTAAGACACTTATTCAAGTACTAAGATTAGAACTATGGGAACTGATATTATATGGTTAGCAGTATAATTGAAAATGCATAGATGAACCACAATTCAACCTTTTTCATTCGAAAAATTATGACAGTGATTGATATGCAATATCTATTTTTATACCAATTTGTAGTATATTATCATTAATTGTGCATGATGAGATGAGGAATATGCACCCGAGTAGCACATTGTCCCTTCCCATCAAATGCGATTGAAATTCAAATTTCCTTTGCAAGCCAATGTCGCATGAGAAGCTTGGAATTACTCTCTCAATTTTAAAATTTCATTAAATTATAAGGTGTTTTGTTTTTGAAAATTTTTAGGAATTTTTTCGACTTATAGAGGCAAGATAGTTTAATTACATAACAAATTTGAATTTACATTATATGCTATACATAATACGTGAAAGTCCCAGCATTCTTTACTAATTGTGTGATCTAGGTAATGATTTAATGTGTGGAGGCTATCGAATTTGAATATATTCATAATGATTTACAATTTAAAGGTGTAGTTCTTGATAGTACACTTAGGTTATGGATAATTGTTGTTGTTGTGCGGTAAACTTTACAAAAAATAATTACACTATATATATATATATATATATATATATATAAATATAATTGGGCTATTCCTAAGCTAGGTTTTTAGCAATTTTGAAAAGGCTTGGGGTCCAAACGTGGAGAAATTCTAAAATATACTTAAAGAATCCCAAAGAAAAATTCTTAATGTAAAAGACGTCATGCACTCACTATTTTGGGATTTTATAGTATTTCTATGCAGGCTTCTTTTAAATTATGAAATTACACAAGCTTACTATTTACTTAAAGTACATTAGTGCTCTGTGCTGACCTTATATATCTTTCATGAGCTTAATAGCCTCCTGAGCTGTTGATTTTATTTTGAAACATCAATATACCCACATGCCCTAAGCTCTAATAAGATTTTATGTAATATTTTGCATTTGGAAAAACACTAGTGTGTTATAAAGCTGTAAATAGATACTAGTATCAAAACTTGGACTTAAAGCAAACCAGAGGGCCACTTATTGACGATTAATCACAAAAATTGCTGAAGATAAGGCCAATTATCTGGTAATAGAAAATTAGAGCACTAAGAGTAACAGAAAAATCAGTCTTTAACTTGAAGCTTATCGTTTTTTAATTGCAAGGTTTTTCTGTCAAATTTATGTGTCATGTATCCACTTCTCCCAGGCAGTTGAAGCCAGTGAAGATCATTGTTGAAATCCATGTGTATAATTTGCATAGGAGGATGTTGACTGTCTATATATCATTTTATCAATTGTTCTTGATAATGAAGGGAAAGCAATATGGTCCATTAGAGTTAAAGTTACTCAACAATAATGACAATGCAGTTAAATTTAAGCTTCATGCCCACTAAGCAATAAGTCTACCAATAATATGTGTGGTTGTAGGCAGTTTCTAGAGTAATTTAATCTCCTTTCAACAGTTAGACCTAATTTGTAATTTCGTGATTTTAAGGGAGGTGTACTAAATACGTACTTATGTATATATGTATATATATATATATATATATATATATATGCCTGCTAGTTTGAAGTAATGAATATTTATATTAGTAAGTAACATATTTTTATAAAAACACTAAATAAGATCATAAAAATATTTATTCAGTTGTATATTAGTAATTAATATTTTAGAATTTCCAAGTATGCCATACCCTGAATAATCAATTAACTTGGGAGCCAGATATAACTTGCCAATAATCAGCTGCTCTTAAATGTTTTGTTCAGGTAAACTATTCTCTAAAATTTTAAGATTTCATAATTTAGGATCCCGTCAGTCTTCACAAGATGACGCTTTCACATTTTCGTTTTTGTAAATAATGTTTGAATATTATATTTCATGATAGAATAAATATTATATTTTATATTCATATGGCTCGTATGAATATATAATAAACATTAATGTTTAAAATTATTATATACATTAAAAAAGATTTTCATGCATATCGTAATATTTTGAACGCCATATTGCTTACCAAACGCTTGTCATATCAAGATGCAAAGCAAGCAAAAAACGTATGCAGGTTGCTCTCGAGATTCTACATGGGGATATGATGTTTCTCTTTGAAGGAGTTTAGTTACTTCACTTAGTTCATGTTCTAAATTGATGACTGAATTAATTCCTCAGTAGTGACGCAATTAAAACTCTTAACAACTTCTTCTCAATCATGATCTAATGTTTTGCTGAAGTGTCCAGTGGTATTATTTGCTCTAAATTCTCAAATACTGTTGAATGGAATCTTTTTGGCTACTTTCTAGTAGATTTTAGATCGTTAATTTGTTATAACTCGGTTATGACTACAGATAAACAACCTTCAAAAATGATGTCCCACGACAAGGTTAAGGTTAGAGTTTAATACCCATTTTATAACGTCAATTAAACTGGGTCCCCTAAAGTATTATAACGCCCTTTGCATTTACATAGGAAGTTGTGCAATTGTCCCTGCATCAACGTATTGAATAAAATATTAGCTTTAGAGAAACTTTATTGTTAAAAATTAATTTCGTTTTGCTATTCATAATGTTATTAATATGCATTGACATCATTTGTTACTAGATTCCCATGGCATTCAAAATTGAAAATTAATTTGGAAAAAATGAAAGAAAATTAATTTTTTATTATTTACTGAACTTTCATTGATTGCCAAGTTTTATTGATAAAAATAGATTTCAATTAAAAAAAATTAATAAAATTTCCATTTTAAATTCATCAACTGTTTTATTGAAAATTTACCAAATAAAATTGATAAAAAATTAACATTTTATCAGTCTCCTATGTTCAATTTGAAGTTGGCAAATGCAATAAAACTAAAAATATATTTACAGGTAAAAAGTAAAATCAAGTTTTCATACAAATCAGTGCCAAAAAGGTCGTTTATGAGTTTTTTCTGATAATAATATCACTTATTGCGTTATTGCACACTTGAATTTGTGTTGTAAAACATAATAGACATTTGTTGTTTAGATCTTGCAATAAATTTAACTTCTCTATGTAATTATTAAATTTGATACTATTAAAATTGCTAAGTTTTATTTTAACAAAGTTTTACTAATTGTTTATTGATATTTTACCAAAGATTAATAGAATATGTATTAAATTACTTTGCAAAAATTTACATAAAAAATCAATAAAAAATGAATTTTTTTAATAAGATTTCCCTTTTTGATCAATATGGATTCCTATTGGTATTAAGAGTAGAGATGGCACTTAAAAAATGATTCTGTTTCTTCTAGAAAGTAATGAATATTGTCATAGAAAAAATATGGGGAAATAAAATATAATCAAAGTGATTTCGCTTTTTCTCAAAATGTCTGGGTAATAGGGTTATGGGATAAGGTAATATATATTTTTAATATAGGCATAGTAAACATAAATACAAATTTTGAATTAAAATTTCCAAATGCAAGATTTAAGTTGAATTTTTCTAAAGAGGTTATCTTAAAATTCCTTAAAACCAAAATATATATGCCTATGTACATATTATAGGTATGCTTAAAAATACACTAAGTAAAAAATGGATTTTGCATGTATTAATATAGGCTATAAAACAGTAAAGTTGCAAGATGACGCATTTATTAATTTCTTGATATGTTTGTACATATTATCATCAGTAGCATGAGCGAAATTACATTATAAACTACCTCTGTACATGCAGTTGGGTTCCTAGATGTTCTTAATATCAATTTTTGAAAATTCTGAGTACATACATTCAAGATTTTAATGAAAGTATTCAAATTTAGATGATTAATATATTTACTTCATAATTATTGTACTAATATAAGTCAATGAATTTTAGTCTATAGTTTTATATTCATTACTGGCTACAAAAATTATTGCCCTACAAATCCTCACAACCCAAAATGTAATCCCTACTCCCAAAGCAAGCTTGAAAAATTGCATGCCATTCAAGATTTCCACGCCTGCTAAAAAATTCTGCTCCAAAATTTCTTATGATATTTTATTGCTCAATATTTGTTCTAAACAATTTTCGTTGCACACCACCACTCAAATATTTGGAATCCTTGCTTCCATTTTTTAAAATGTCAGCTCTACTATTACAACCAATAGGAATCTAATATCAAACGAGTACCAATGCATATTTATAATAACATTATTTATAACAGAATGAAATTTATTTTTAACTCTATAAAACTTTTTATAAAGCTAATATTTTTTATATTATACATTTATGCAAGGACAAATTGCACTGCTTCCAATCTAATTGCAAAGCTTGTTGTAGAAGCCCCACTTTTTAGAGATTGACCATAATTAGCTTTACCAATTACTTTTCTTAGTCAATATGTAGTTCTCTGTGACCAGTGAGACTCCAATATATCTCTGCCATCCAAGGTATTACAATTATTTAGGTTATTAATTATTACGAGTGCAACTACATTGCTTTGAAATAATTAAGCATTAGATGACAGGGTCGAAACCCAAAGCTGAACCACGAAATCAAGAAGGATTGGTATCCAGTAGCGATCACCAGTTGCTATGCAAATGTTTATGGATTACAAAGCTCTCTCAATGGTTGTTGTTTATGTCATGTGGTGCGACGCATTCCAGTGTTGCTTAACTTTACGGAATTTTCCATTGCTCTTGTTATTAGAAACGGTAATAAATGAAATGAGGCAACCTGGTTGCCTAAATACAAATAACTACATGATTCTGTATGCATGTGAGCAACCAATGTGGCCTGCAGAAATATGACAGTTGAAGGTCCACAATCAATTAGTATAAATTGTAACATAATTAATAGGGAGCTCGTAGACACCTTTTATGTGCAGTAAAGTTTATTGTTTAATACTATACAAGAATTTGGATCTAAAACAGATGGTTAACCTATGGTCAGCTATCCAACTCTTTGATGACATAGTTATAAAGTGAATAGAATTGATTGGAAATCTAAACAAAGAACAACTCCGATTCGTACACCTATCCTATAGACACACTTTCATGAGCAGGGCGTAACACTAATGCAGAAGCTGATGTAAATTGCTGAATGCTGAAAGGCAGTCACCCAAAGGCCGGAAAACACATCCTCAGTGACCCTGAACACTCCTCATGTGCCTGAACGTTTTGCTTTCCATTTGCATTATATAATCAAAATGATACAAGCAAATATAAATCCAAGCAATTTATTTTATCAACATTCTCCAACTTGCTTACAGTTTTTATAGTAATTTGTGCAAACAAACAACATGTACCCGCCTATTGATGATATTTAATTTACTATGTAATTTTCGTCTGCTAATTTCCACAATGTATTATTATTTAGCTAAGTGTTTTCAGTTAACTCTTTTCGTCAAACGCTTTTGCCAACAAGCACTAATACCATAATACTGCTTAGTTTACAAAAATAGTTAATTGATATAAAAGCATAATCAAAAATAATAATCAACATAAATCAAAAAGTATTTATAAGTTCTTTATTTTCATTCCCATCACGTCTTCTTTGCTGATTATGCCACACTCCCTAACCAACATAACTCTCTACCATGAATCATTTCATCTGCTCGTCTTATCAAGTTTGCTGGCTCCAGCATCTCCTATTCCAATTTGACATATTGCTTCTTCTAGTCACGATCTTTTATGCACCATGAACTGCGGGTCTTCCAACCTCTATGACATTGTACACATGCTCCACATTTCCTTCAACTTCACAGTAAATTCATTGTAGAGTTTTTCGCATAGTCTAAGTTCTTTTATTGCTACCATCAGAGTCATTATTGCGTCCACTCTGCTTGTGTACGCCAGTTCTGGATTGATCTCTGTTTCAGGGTAAATGAATTTGCACTTTGACCATAAAGATTTGCTACTGGTGCCTCATTGTAGAAAGTACTGATATTGTCTCATATTTCTTCTCTTGTTAACAGCTTTTTGTTGTTAGCCATGGTTGTCTCTTTGTCTGCATGAGCTTACAGTTTGAGGTCATTCTCCCACATGTATTTCTTTGTGGCGTCGCTAAATATGTCAATCTCTGTGGGGCATATTCCTGTGCTGTTGCTCAGTCTCCCCAGCAGTTCATTTTTTATCATTATCCTCTTAAAATAATTTTGGTATTTGAGTATTGGCTTTTTTGTTGCGACATCCACTTTATTGTCGTGTCTGCCAGTACAAAATTCGTAATTGCATAGGTTATTGGCCAATTGCTAATTCATATTTCATTTTGGCAATTGTTCTCCTCTTTTTCTTCATCATCCGGGCATTGGTTAAGACTACATTTGATGTTTAGGACTGCTATTTCGTCCAGTTCGTATTAATTGCCTGTTATCTCTAATGTTGCTAGTTGGTAGTACAGATCTATGGTTCACACATTATTCTCTGAGCCAGTGTAGATTATTCTCTTGCTAACTTCATTGTCTTTAATTTTACATGCGAATTCTTCGTCAAATTCTTCCTCACATAGACAGTCTAAATTGCTTATAGGCGTATATGCATTACTATCAGTTCATATTATTTGAAATTTAGTGTTGTCATCTAATTTGACTTGTTCAATGCCACTAGTTGCTCTTTTTAAGTTTTAAAAATGCAAGACCTTTCCGTCATTTAATTGATAGTCATTATTCAGTAAGAAATTTTTGCATTATATATGTCCCTGCCCAATGTATTTTTAATTTGTGTACTTGGTTTACGTTCTGTATTCATAATAGTGTATATGCGTAGAATTGTTTCTTTTTTTATGTGGTTGTCAATATATTTTTCTGGTTGAAATTATGCTCTTGTCTAACCGCCGATTGTTTTATATTGTGACACATGGCTTCATGGATTCCTGTTAGCTGATCTCGTAATTTCTTGACGTATTCATTGTTTAATTTTCCTGTGTAACTATGGTATTGCATTGAGAACAACTACTACCCTGAAATATTTTGTTTTTTAATGACAATCCGTGTGAGTCCCATCTAAGCGCGTAGTATGCAATGTCAAAGTTGGGAGGTAATTCTCTATCTTGTGGTGTTCTTAGGTTTGAAATATCTTCATTAGTTCTTGAGTTATAATAGTTTAAATATTTTCTGTTGAAGTCATTACAGATTTTGAAAAATTTCTAGTGGAAATAGGACTAATTAAAGGATAAAGAGTATACGCCAATACACAAAAGTACTAGACCTAATGAAAGAAAAGGATCAAGTCATTTTTTATCACCAATACTACAAAAATAAACCGTTTTTTCTTAAAGCTTTAAATTCAAATGTCAATAGAAATGGCAATTAAAAATGTGATAAATAGTTTTATCAAGAATTTTAAATATTATATTTTGTTCTTTTTAAGATTACTTAGCACTAGAACAGCGATTGTTTCAAATGCGAAAACTATTGATTAGAAATAAAATTATCAACATAATTGGAAGTATATGTACCTCCTATTTAGTGGTGCAGCCCAGGGAGCACGATGCTATGCCCCCTTTTTTGTCATCCACATCCTATTTCACCTTTTTTTAATCCGTCCTGCCCCCTCGTATGTACACTCCAGTCCTTCAGTTAAGAATACTTGATAGCGAATTTCTTCCTTTCTTCTTTTTTCGCAGTATAAGGAACCAGCCTTTCCGTCTCGGTGCAAGATGAAGAGAGAAAGAAGTTAAACAAAATAATAACTAAGCCTTCTAAGACTGTATCTCTTAACCTGATTTTTTTCAGTATCACTGCATGTTCTTACAGTGTATTTCTTTTTTGCCCGTAACCCATGTCATAGTAATTTAGTGTTATTGTCCATTGACTAAGCTCTCTTGCTTTTTGTATGAACTAAAATCAGGTTATAGGCCTAGTGTCTCCCTGTTTTTGCTTCTGTTCATATTCGCTTCAAATTTTATATATATATATATATATATATGTACACGCAGGTAAAAGGTGGTACGTAAGCTCGTTTCATAAAAAATATAATGTGTACGCTGTTTTCAAATACGCCCCCCTTCGTCACTCCTGGCTGCGCCTTTGCTGCTAGTGTTTTTTTGAAAGAAGAAGAACAAAAAAGGCATATAAGTCATTTTGACATATGATCGCGTTACTAATGTTAGCAGGTGTGATCTTATCAATATTTTACTTTACTATAGTTTTTTTACAAAGCTAAATAATACATCTTGTGGTGCATTTAGGAAATCAAAATGTTGATTGAACATGTTTTCATTAAATTTGGAACCCTTTCTTTACATAAAAATGGAATATCAATGGTTCCAGCACAGAACCTTGCAAAATTCCGTTATTAGTTTTCAAGTTATTTTTCATTGTTGATTTTTACGTAATGTTCTTTAGTGGTTAAATATGAGTTTAATAACTTAATTGCAATATCAGCAAATTTACTAAATATACTTAATTGTATATTTCGTATTCCAAAGTGTATTAGGTTAAATACTTTGGATAGGTCTAATTTAGCCTTTATTAACAGGTTTCTACAAACGTTTAATACACAAATTAAAGCATAATTTGTAGAGACATATTCTTTATAAGACCAAAATATAACTATTCCACTATTGGATATTTTTCGATTTTTTATTTGCTTGTGGATCAGTCTTTCAAATATTTCGTTTCAATTGATAGAGCTAAATTAGGTTTGTGGTTCAAGACTTCATCGTCACGTTATACATAGGTATTATATTTCATCAATATTAAATCATTTTGCAAAAAAGCCACTGTACATTCTCATAAAAGTCAACTTATTATTATCGTTGTTTATTAAAAAAATTATACTAGTGCCCTGTGTGGCCTTGAATTTTGTCTACTTCGATGTTTTTTTAAATTGATGTAATACTACAAAATTAATAAAAAAAATTTTTTTCCTTAAATTTTTTTATGAATTTATCATTTGATCTTGATATTTAATAGTTATTTCTTATCATTTGAAGTGCCTAAAATTACAAGTGACTCATTTATCATACATTAGATTTTGACAATTTCGCAAATATTCACTTTTAATTTTGTTTTCAACCTCTGAATCGATGCATAAATATATTGCGGGTGCCCAGAAAAAGCCATGGTTTTCAGACTTACATTTGTTTCCTTCTTATGACAAAATTTTGAATTTCTATTTGCTACCTATCAATGTTGTAATCGCTGCGGGGTTATGCACTTATCGCTACTGGCGCTTTTCTGGTTAGTGCTTATTGCACTTTTCGCTTATTTGAAAATTTTCAAGTTTAAAAGCAACTTAATTGAAATTCATCTTCAAATAAGCAGTTTTTCCAACACATCTGTTACAAGTTTGTTCTTTGTCTTGAAGGAATAGTGCAGTTGGCGGTGAACAAGAGAAAGTGTTATGTAATATAGTCGAGTTTTAATCGATTACTTTTCCTGCTCTAAATTCTGTGAAAATTGATGAAATACCAAAATTACAAATAGTTTGATCGATCATAGAACTACTCAATTAGCATTAAAACTCATTGAGCAATAGGTCTCGATAATGGTTACTCTACTTATTATAGTAGTTAATTATTGCAAAAATGTGTATTTTGAAAATATCATTTGGAAGATGGACCCAGTTATTATTAATCCAAAAAACAAAAAATAGCTTCAACTGGTCAGCACATACATTTTGAAAAATAATGCTAGTCTATAGGGCAAGCCTTATTACCAAACCCATCAAAATATTGGATTCCGCTTATCGCGCTTAATCATTATTTTTATGGCTAAATTACCCGCTTATTTGCTGGCGTTTGCTCTGCATATTCCGCTTAGGCGCTTACAGCTCTGCTACCTATGTTAGTTTACACCTATGATTACCAATATCTCCAATTGGTCGGCACTTCTAAGAGACATATAAGAAATAATTTATTAAATGTGCTTGGAAACTAGAACTACTGGATCGATTTTACATTTTGAATTCAAAGCGGCTACACCCTACATAGTGCAATTTTCCCTGAAAAAATAATTTTTTCCTACGAAAACAGGAGGAGACTTTCATAAACTCTGTATAAACCTATACTGATATAAAGGTTCAGGTGCTTACATCCAGCAAACAAACTTCAACAAACGCATTAAGTCTATTATAAAAAATATATTAATTCACAAAATTATGATTTCATCATTTAACTTTGTTTTCTGAGCAGATGTTGCACAATTATGTGATGGGAAGATATTAAGTTAATAAATATACGAAAACCCAGTTTTGCACTTATGCATAGACAAAATATGAAAACTATACTTTCATAAATTTTAGAAATTGTTTAGTTAATTTTTTAGGTACTTTAATGTTGGTCTATATTTGTCTGTTGAATATATGTATATTTTTAAAGTATTTCAAAAGTTAATTGTTACTATTCACACTATAGTTTATAGTACATGTATATTTCATTGACCATATTCATAAATTTGTTTGCATCTCTGACCCAGAAACTAAAGAGTGACAATATTAGGTAAACAGGGACCCTAACCGGATCCGAAACGTTAATTTGATTTGAGGTAGTGGATCTTTCTCCAATCAAATTATCATTAACATCAATCATTTTCTAACGAGGAAATCGCACTTCAATCGTATTACTTAACGTTTTGGATATTACTCAAATCAAGCTGTAATTATCATCAATTTTTTTAATAATCTTTGCACTCGAACCCGACCCGAAATCGAGTCGTGTTCATCGGTTACCTCCATGTCGCTCTCTACCAGAAACCCATGTAAACTTAGATTTAAACATGCTACATGAAAGTGTAAAAACCTCACCCTGTAAATAGCTGGTATTTGCGTAATTAATGACACACTAGAAATTTTTCTAAAGATTAGGCTTAAAAACTATTTATTGGGCATTTTTGCCTCAATCAGTATATTTAATGTACATTTACGTTTGTGTTTCATTTTGAACTTCGTCGCCGACGTCTGAATTGATTGCTAAAAAATAAAAAATAGTCCAATATAAAACATTAAAAATTAAAAAAGTTATTGGGAAGAGGATGCGTGAGGCAATGTCAAAGCTGGAGGCCTGGACGAAAAAATTTGACTTCCACGTCGCATCGATGCATCTGTGTTGGCAGTGTGCAAGACCGGATTTACTTTGATGGCAATTTATTTGCTCTCCATTGGAAAATATGATGGGCTTTTGATCGAAGTCTCCTGCGTCATTGTTCATAATCTAAGCATTTAGAACATGATGTCTAGATATACTTGAAATAATTTCATTAATGAACAAATTATTTTTGTCACATGCTTTTATAGTATATTATCCAAACAAGCCTAGAGTTAAGTTCTGCTTTGAATAGATTTAGAAATTAGTGTTAGCCACAGTGACGTCCTAAACAACTTTGAGGATCCCAAGTATAGAATTTAAGCCTTTTGAGACCTCCGAATATCAAAACCACAAATTAATTGAATAAATATGACAGAAACTTGGTGCCCTCTAATTGAAAAAAAATATCTTTAATAAACAATTTTAAGCAAATTTGGAGGCCCAATACCTATATTTGTATATACAAAATAATGAATACCTAGTGAAAATTATCTACTATAAAACTGGGAGGAAGGCTCATATTGGCATCTTGCACCAGACAACGAAATATGCAGTGCGCTCACTGATACACGTTCCTCTAAAATGGTACCTGGAAATTTAACTGTATGAAATTACCCCATTGGAAAATTCCCCTTGGTGAATACCCCGTCAGAAAATTTCCCGTATTTATTCTAAAAATACTGAAATTCTTTCACACTTTCAAAATTCTAGCAAAATATTTTCAAGTTTTTTTAGGTTTAGGTTTGGGAAACATGGATTTGTGATTTTGGGTTAGAGATACAATTTTGAAAAAAGCACGAAAATGCAGGTATTCTTAAAAAACGACCAAAATTGGTGAAAAGAGGAATGTATCCGAAAAAAAAGGAACGATCTGGAAATGGGAATTTATCCGGAAATCAGGTAAAAAGAAAAGTTCACCCCAATTAAGGTTAGGGTTAGGGAGAATATTCTCACGGGGAATTTTCCGACGAGTAACTTCCTAAAAGAAAATTTCCGAGAATCCCTTGAAATAAAATTACATTAAACATGAAAACGTTTCTTTGCAAGATTCAAGAAAGCATAGCGCAAGGCAGAAAGTATGAGCCAAAGTATCTATATGGCCACAAAAGTGGAACTTAGATGTACAGCTTATGCCTTAACAACTCAAACAGCATTCGTTTCTTTGGAAAACTATAAGACTATCGACACAAAAAAATTTTCGTGCATGTAATGCAAGATTTTGTTCATGCTATTATAAAATTTCGAAGGATTTTTCATTATGAGAAATTTATTCTGCCTCCACTAAGCATCAAAGAAATTCAGACAAACTTTTTAATCGATTCGAAAAGATATTCGCTGGAAAAGTACGATTATTGAAAATGGCAGCCGTTCAGTTGTTCCCCTCAATTTCTACAAGCAGTCTCATATATGTTCTAGAATATGACACTTTCATTTACACAGGTGCAAACGCTTAGGGGCAAGAAGTCAAAACATTTAGATTGGGCTAATATGCTGCAGCAGCATCTGCTACTTGATATCAACATTCGCAGATGTCTAAATTGCAAAATGATTATGTCGGGCTTTTGCATTTACATAAAAACAACATTATTGATCAAAGAATATCTTAATTAGAAACTTTTTGACTGCATCAATATAATTACCATTGTAACACTTCCATTTCGATAGGCATGTATTGGACGTTTATAGAATCGTGGTTTGTCAAAATATCCGACGAAAGCGAACTCGATTAAAGCTCCCCCGACGTACATAAAGCATACAACAATGTAGATATCCAGTGGGGTTACATCGGTAAATCTAAAAACAGTCATGAAAATTCTACAATCCATGAACAAATAATAATATGTGTGGATTTAAGAAATCATTTTTTCTGAGGACTGTATATTATATTTTGCAAGTGAATATAATACACAATTTAATAAAAATATAGTAAAGTTGTATGTGTATTTCTCTTTGCTTTATGACATTCCCAGTAGTTTTAGCAACCAAACTTAAACAACATGCAATAGTTAGTGTCAAAGTCAAAGACATCAGCTGATGATAGATTAGTAAGAGATCTTTTGATCAGTGATTTCGCATTTCAAGACTTGGTACTCCATGATTCTTTGTGAAGGAGAAGCAATCTCTCATCAATTTAGGTAAAACTATAAGACTTAAGGTTCTCAGAATGTGTGCAAAGACCTCTTTAGATAGCCACACTATCGTTTTTTTCTTTTCCCATACTCTCTTAATGAGACAATCTTGAAGACTATTGTAGCTTTAATTAATTACATGGCGTGATTTTAATGTTAGCTGGTATTTAATCTTTTGGTGTTTTTCTCAGGCATTATTGCTAAATTTTATATGTGATTAGGCAGGTTGGTCACGCATAGATTTCTCTATGCTATGAAAACTTCCATTAGAAATTATGATAAAATTTTTATTCATTTAGTGTTCTTTGAAGTTTGCAGTAATCGCACTTACACATATGCTCTGCACTTCTTTTGCTCTAGTGAAAAACACACGCGTCTACTGAAAGACCTACATGTATATTAAAGCAGGATATGTTGCAATATGTCGACATCGTCGGTCCTTAATCAAATGCCATGACTAGGCAAGTATTGAAGTAAATACAGTATTTTTTAACTTTTTAGCTCAATAATGCATATTCAGTGAGCTAAGTTTCATTTTATGATGATATATAGTTCATTCTATAATGTGTTTTTAAGGAACTACACAAAATCCTGCAAAAATCTCGCCTATTTTGCAAAATTTTTATTGAGTGTACAAAGTAACGGAAGCCATTTTGATTGTCAACCCTGAAACAGATTAATATCAAAATTGTTTAGATTGTCATCTAAGCTTTCTAGTTGATGTGCAATTGCATATATTCATGAAAAAAAATATAGAAATCTCAAGCTACAATTATTGACATGGATAATCAATATCAGTTTAAAAAGAACGATTCTTCAACTGACTAAAAAATTTTGCTAAAAAGATCAAGCATTATGAAAAAAAAATGTTGAGATATAAATGCCATTACTTTTTCCCAGTAAAATTAATAATTATGACAAAGTCGTTATATCTTGTAAATAAGTGCTATTCAATCAAAAATTGATTGAAGTATTTAAATTAGCTGATGTGAATTGATAAATTAATACCCATTTTCAAACGTCCTAAATCAGGCAAACAGCTGAAATTTTTGGTAAGGCAGTAAAAATTGCAATATGCCAATCCTTCAAGTGGTAGTCAGCAGACTTCTAGTTATTTTGTTGCTGATGTAATTAATTTATTGTATTTATGAGATTAAAAGTAAGCAAATTTCTCTTGAATACAATCTTGAACATCCTTTATTACATGACTAGGAGTAAATTAAATGACAAAAACAGTGTATGTACTAGAAAGTAAAAATATGACTTCAGCTTGGACTAGAACTCGATCGGACCCGAGACATAAACTCAATTATTGCTTGTTTAGCATCTAGGATCTCTCTCCAATCAAATGGTGATAAACATCAATCATTTTCTAACCTGAACCAATCAATTGATTGGCAATAGTTAACGCCTGAGATATTTCACAAATCGAGTCGTGATTAACAACAGTACCCTTAATCAACCCTTCTGATCTTTGTTGACAGCAGTCTTGTCAACGAGCCGACATTTCCAAGCTCGGCTCGGCTCAGAAAATCTTTCAATGAGGCTCGTTTCAGCTTGGTATTTTTTTTAAAATATTGTGCTCCAAAAATTTTTTACATAGCTCTTCCTATTATTTAATAAACATTTCTTAAATAAGATTATAGGAAAGGCATACTGACTGCAAAAAATAAGAAAAATCTCCATAATCAAATTAACAAGCAGAACTATAAACTTGCTTTGCCTAAAATAGGTTCGTTTTGGGCTTGTTGTATGTTAAATACTGTGCTCAAGCTCGGCTCGGCTCG
>CABFPE010000065.1:1592835-1614162 GCA_900660155.1 Hofstenia miamia | reverse complement strand
CACTGGTGGATAAGTAGTGGCAGTAGTAGCAATTTCAGCCACTCATAGCCACCAGTGGACCACTGGTGGACCACTGGTGGACCACTGGTGACATCTGATTTACTCTTAATCATAAATAATATATGAGCTAATGCTTGCAAGTAAAATATTATTCATTATTATGCTCTCTTAGATCTCATAAACATATAAAATTCATTGTGAAGAGCTTTTTTGCAATTTTCCGTTTGCAAAAATTATAAGATATATAGGCAGAATGACATTTCAAAATAATTTATTCACGATTATTTGTGGACCTTGAAATCAATGTCTACATGAATACCTAAAATTGGGCAAAATATATTTTTAATTATTGGAAAAAATTGCAATTTCTTCGGAAATTGAAAATTAAATCTAAATTGGGCATTTTTGTGTCCTTGTTGTTATTGCTTATAATAAAAAATTCATTATACTTTCCATTGTCAATCTTAATTCAATGTAAATTGTGAGCTTGCTTGCATTTCCTTCAACCCTTTCTTGGGTTTGTGTTAGTTTAAACTGCAATGTTTAAACTCTATTAATATAAAAGTTTGATGTTGCTACATTTGAGACATTGCTCTAACGCTTAAATCATATTTTTGCCACCAGTGGCCCACCAATTAGCCAACAGTGGACCACCAGCTAGCCATTGGTGGTCCACTGGTGCACGGGTGGCCAAAACCCACCTGGTGGGCCACCGTATCTGCCACTGGTGGACCACCAGTGGTCCACCAGTATTTGGCTACGTGGGATATTTCAAGATTAGATTTTAGATTACACAATGCCAAGCAAAAAACTTGCTATTATATTTATGTTTTCAATAATTTACTTATAAAACATGTTTTTTAAAATGCAGATTCTTTTTTTGACAAATGAGAACATTTTCTAAGATTAAGACAGTCGTTTTCTATCATATCGAAGGAAACCTAATTACCAAACTTCAAAATTACACTTCAAGCGGTAATAAAGGCAATTTAATCGTAATCAGTAAAAACTAACTTTTTGTTAGCAAGTTCGTGGACATTAATGAAGTATTTTGATGAGTTAATGCAATTATGTCAACGTTGGAGAAAATCAACAACACATTGATTTGAGTTCTATCAAATTTCTAAAATTAAATTTTTATTTATATTTAACTAATTGTATGCATCTGGAAGAAGAATTAAAATTATTGCAATGTCATATATTTATTCATTTGCAATTTTAAATTGTTTATATATTCATATTAATAGGAGGCAGGACATATGAAGGGTATATATATATATATATATATATATAGCTCAAGTCAAAAAAGTTGCCACATTATAAACACATTTTTGATAACAAACGAAAGACAAATAGAAGCCTATAAAATATATTTGAAAATATGATTGTCTCAGCTTGTAACCTGGTAACAACGTTTTTGACAAGTTTGCCATGCAAAGCTTATTTAAAGGAAACATTTCCCCGGCATAAGCCATTTGAAAAGTTAAAAGCCAGTACGTAACCCTTAGATGATGCGATTGACTTTATCTGTATTCTAGTTTTTCATACATCGAAAATAGCTATTAAAAATTTTCCTACTGCATTGCCATCTAGCGGCGTTTGAGTACATCTGATATTTTAATGGTCTGGCAGTGTCTAATTGCATATCTCTGCATTCTTTGAAGTTAAATAGCATTCAAATTCGAAGTAAGTGGCAACTTCTATATTAAAATACTGCCATTTTTCTATGAAAGTAATCGAATATTCAATCTGGGTACAACATTTACAAACGTGTAATTCAATCATAACATATAATACCATGCATCAAAACGTTAATATAGCAAACTTTTAATGAAATTCTGTTAGAAATAGTAAGCAAACCACAAATTTAAAATCACTCTGAAGTAGTAAACAGCATATTCTAGTTTAATAAAAATTCTTAGTGAATGAAAGACCTTAACTTAAAGTGACTTTAAGGTTAGTTATAAAAATTTTTGTGTATTTTGTTATAGATTTCGGGTTTCGGATCAGGTTGGGGTCTGGTATCAAATTTTCAGGTCGGGTCGAGTTCGGGTACAAATATTTATTATTTATAAGTGCTGATGTTAATCATCATTTCATTTGCGAAAGATCCAAGACATTTAGTACTACCAATGAATTTCTGTTTCCTCTATCTGAAAATGATTGCTGTTAATGACCATTTGAATGGACCGAGATCCATAATGTCAAATCAAAGTCAACATTTCAAGTCGGGCTCGGGCATTAAAGTTTCGGGTTGGGTTGGACTAGTACATCATTTGATCGGGTCGTGTTCGGGGTTGGGTTCATGCTTACTTCATATTGTCACTCTCTAATGTGCACCCTAGCTTGTTAGAAAATAAAAATTAGACGAAGAAGTAGAATTCCTCATGGGCTTTGACATTTTATCTTGATAAACCGAAAGGGCCCTCGTGCCTGAACCGTCCTAGAGAGTAACCTCCTCGCGGTGGTCCCTGGGGAAGCTACCTCCCAAGGCGAAAGCCAAAGGGTGGTGCTGAGCTAATACTTGACGGGCGCGTCGCTTTGCGGAGTCCCGAACCAAGAGTGGACGTTAAACAATAGGGTATAAGAAGGTGCCGCCATGTGTGCTATGCGCATGTGGGGGCGGTAATGATGATGTGAGACTGTCTGGTAGTTTGTGGAACAGACGGCGACCTCTAGCATTAAATTGCTGCTGGTGCCCAGAGTCGTAGAGTGCGTCTACGAGGGCAGTAATACAGAGATTTTTCTCTGTCTCTGGCCTCTAGATAGGCCTTGGCCAGCATTTGCTGTGCCTTCCTATGAGGGAGCCCTGCTCTGTCATAGGTTTTAGTGCTGACAGTAAATGCTCACGAGTTACCCAGTTAGTAGCCTTGGTTGGCGAAAGCTGGAGAGGCGCAACCCTCTCATGAAGCTCAGCCTTTGGCTTCACTCCTGCTGATCAGACTCAACACAGATCAGCACTCTGCGTGCCAGGGGTCGCCAGAGGTCAAGCATGATTAAACCGGCCTTAGTGGTACACTTCTAGGGGTAGTTCCGGATCTTGATAATAAGCTTTCTTGCACTTCCATTCTACTCAAGAGGATATACGAAGTGTAGCGTGATTCGCAACAAATTAAAAATGTATTAAATAGTGATTCATATTTGAAAGAAGATTTAGAAAAAATGCTAATTAGCTGCTGCAATGAAACATTATAAGACGATAACTATAATGTCATTCTAAGCCATAGAATCTAAGGCATCAGGGTTTGTCAATCACTAGAATGTGTAAGCAATCATTTCCTTAACCTCAAACTATGATGAAGCAATCAACTTTGTCGAATCGTGTCTGCATACAACATGCCTTCAGTTCAATTGATGATTGAACAAACGTTATTAAGTTGCACTGTGAGATGGAATGAGAGCAATTAGTACAGAATTTTAACTGATTGATAAGATCAATGCTCAAAGCTTCAGCCCTACATTTTAATGCTTAGAAAGGATCATATCTTTAAAATTGGATTGTGAAACTCTGTGATCTGGAAATGTCTATTGGCGTTGAAACAACTTACAAGTTCTTGAAAAGAAAAATCTGATAATCGTGATAATATTGAAAACGTGATCACTAGAATTGAAAAAAATTAGTTTTGCAACATAATTTGATGTCATAGTTTAAATTTTACACCTGATAATATCACTTTATGTTCTTGTTACTAACAAGTAGAATATTGACTGTCTTGAATTTATTAAGTTAATGAAGATCTCGGTTCAATAAAACATTTCAAATTATGTTAAACCACACAATTTTGGAGAAAAGTTTTAATGACGACCATCTGCAAAAAATTTATTAAAGATAAAATCAAAGAGCTTAGCTATTGCGCTAATGCCGCAATTCGATTAACTTAATTAAAAATTCAAAATAGATATTTTCATATTAATGCCTTAGCCTTGGTAAATGCTTCAAATGGAATTTAACGGTCTATATAGTTTAACTCAATTGAAATAATACCGCTTCAAGGACAGAAACGATCCGCAAATTATAAGACCAAAAGAAATAATTAATGTGGCCCAAAGCCAAATAACGCACTAAAGTAGTTCAAAAATATACCCTTTGTTAATAACAAGTAAATATACGTCAGTATTAAGGAATACAAAATCTTGGACATTGATACTGGAAGAAACATGCCTGAATTAAAACTAAGAAATTGAGATGATAAGTGTTGTTCTACATGAGTGTTATGACTGTTACGGGACATGCAGAATATATAATTGTAAAGAAATAAATTAAATTGTGAGTGAATGACGTCAACTATAAGGTCAATCACATGCAACATTAAACGTCACCTACCCTTTTCCTGAGCTAAAACAACCCGATTAAGCAAAAAAAATTAGTAGTTTATAGAACAGATTTGAGATAAGACACTGACTTGCATTTTGTCCAGTTTTTCATGGCTCCTATAAATCTCAATACAATATAAAATTGACAGAAATCCTCAACTTGCCTGCATTTCATTGAAAGCACGTTTTCAATAGAACAATGCTTTGATTAGCAGATGTTAAGACAATACTTCATAATTCTTAATAATTTTCATAATTATATTCAAAAGCGCATTTCAGGACATTTCGCGGTTCAAGTTTTAAACGGATTTGGAATTTTCCATTACTAACTTTATTCAATATTCTTACTTACTTTTATCCTACAAGTCAATTCTAGCAACTCTTAGTAAATGAAAAGGCTAAATTTATTTTGTAGTATGGAATACATTTTTAATATTTTGTGGAAGTGGTAATTCAAAAAAAATGTTGACTTTTCCACAATTCTTTTTCGTTAGAGACATTTGATAGAAACAAATCCCCAAATTTCACGTTATAGTAAGATTATCTCAAATTAAGCTTTTTATTGCTTGCCCTATAAGGCAGAACTTTAGCACTGGGGGAATTGACCAAAATTCCAAAATCATTGTTTTTTGGAAAAGACGATATTTAGTTGACTTTTGCGCAAGTCAGGGAAAATTATATTAGTAACCTTACAACTATTTAAGTATTTCAATGAATGCCAAAAAGTGTTAATTTTTAGCTATAAGTCATAGTTAATGTTGAAGAAGTTGACCGAGGTTTGGTTGAACAAAAAAGTCTCAGACATGAATGACCTAAATTTAACAAACAAATTTTGTAAGCCTTAAATTAGGTTGGTTCAGAATTTAGCTAAGTGGAGTTGAGAAGTTTTGATCATGCCAGCATCACATTTTGCGTAAACTATACATTGTATTATGTCAACAAAGTTTGCTGGGTAGAAGATGAAAACTATGAATGCAACAAAAAATTCATTTTATGCACACTAACAAATAAGCAGAGAATTCCTCATTAAATATCAGTGATTAAACATTATTAATAAATTTTAGACAAACAATTACAAATATCATTGTAGGTTGAAGCTAAACGAATATACAGTGTGGAAATTTGAAAATCTTAAATTTGGTAAAAAAACCAAGGGGGAAATCTTGTTCATATAAATTATAAAGAATGCATCCTCTTGTTCATGGGGCCTTCCGGATATCCTTCCAGCATGCAAGGAAATTCCATAAATGCTAAAATAAAGCTGCAAACCTTGGATCTCTTAGGACACCACCTGCTGTCAACGTCATCATTGTTAGAACTGCTGTGACACCAATGCTTGCTCGAGCCGGTACAGCATTGCGCTTCACCCAGAACGTCACCCAAGAAATGATAACAATAAGAGCAGCCGGTAGATATACCTGCACAATGAAGACTTCTATGTTCCGTTTGAGGTAGATACTTAAGCGTGCGTATGAATAATTGCCTAAATAAAGAAATTGAAAAGTTTACAAAGAAGTGCTCTTGATAAATATCAAAGTTAACAACACTTAAAAATAAATTTTTCCAGGCGTAATCTATATAGCTATTTGTATATTTTTACAGCATATTTGAAAAAATAATAAATAAATATTATTCAATATTTATTTATTGTTTTTCATAAAATAATTTTAGAATTTTATGAAAGTCAACATTAAACTAGTTAAATAAATAGTGTTTTGGGAAAATTTCCCAAAAAATTATCCTAGTAGTCAAGTACTTGACTTTTTTGTGATTTAAGATTGAATTTATTTTTAAGATTGAGATTGAGATTGAGTCAATCTCTGCGTCTAAAGATTGAGATTGAAATTGAAAATGTGACGCCATTTTCATGACGTCATCTAATAATTATAGAAATTTCTAAATTTTTTAAATAAAATTCCCATTTGCAAATACTATTTGCAGAGATTTTAGATTGCATTACGATAATACAAATTCACATTCATTAGGTAATTTAGAAAAAGCTGATGGTAAGAGTAATATTGGTCGTGATGATGAATGTTTTTAAGAATAATTTTCACAAATATCCAGCTGTTGAGAATTGTCTATTAATTCCATTAAATTTTTAAGATTAAATTGTAGCAGCTATTGAATTCAATCAAACAAATAATTGATCACATTTATATATAGGCTAACATTTCACGATTTATATAACTAACAATCGCTTAAACTTATACCAGTAGACAGTTTGTGTGTACCAATGCATCGCGTATAACGTAGAAATGTGAATTGAGGTATCTCTATGCGGGAAATCTCGTTATTGAGAGAGACTGGATCGCTGGCATACCAATCATAACTAATGTCTACTTCAGCAAAACCATCTAAATACTAAGATATTAACCTCCAAATGGCCTTCAATTACTTATCTGACCAAATATTATACTAAAATACGATTTAGAAGATCGTAGGATTAAACTAACATTTTATACTGAAAGCATTATTTCTAAGAAATACTAGCTTGTTAACCCTATATTACCTGGGCTTTGGTGTCACAGTTATTCCTAAGGGGCTGATTTGGCCCCTCTTCCTAAGATCTGGGAAACAGTACATCCGATCAACTCCAAATTTGGTGTGGATGAGATTTTTTGAGGTGTCAGGAACATCTTGGCATAACTATTTTCCATACGATAATTAATATGCAAATCATGCGCATATTAATTAGGTTATGTATCAAATTTTATTAATTTCTCATTATTGAATGACAATGTTAGAAATATTACTTAAAGGAATAAAGATAATAAAACATAGAAAACATTTAACTATAATTTTGTATTGAAAATTATGCATTGGTTTCAATTTATAGCCTTTACATACGAAATCGTTATTTTCAAACCTCAAGAAATGTCAGTTTTTCATAGAATTTTTTTTAAATCTCTATATCTTTGTAACCCTTAGCCCTATCTGCATAATTTTTGCGTCAAAAGTTGCCGAGCAAGGTAAAGGAAATGTCATAGAAGGATCGTTTATTTAAAAAAACTCTCTCTGAGTTTTATCTAAAAATATGGAGGGGGTCAAATCGTCCCTCTGGGTAAAATAGGGTTAATATCTTGAGGATGTGCTGATTGGGATGAAACTTACTTACCGAAAACGTGAAAATCAAATATTTAAGACCAAACTTGAGACTATCTACAAAAACTAAAATCACTACAAATATTTTTCAAAATTAGAAAAAGAATTATGAAGAACTGTATTATTTATTACTGTATAGATCTGTGGAACAGATTATCACCTCACCTGAAATTAAAGAAGAATCTAATTTTAAAGAGTTTAAAAACAATTAAATTGGAATTATCGACAAAGAAAAGAACTTATTGGGATATTCAAAGAATCAAGTCTGTAACTAAGTAATATCAATTTGCAACTAAGTGGAATTAAAGAAAACAATTTACTTTAAACCTTAATAAGTATTTTTATAATTAGGTTTGAAAATAAATTATTTTTATTTATTTACTATTTTTGTAACTTAATATACAAGTATGGTTTGTACCCAGGCTCTACTTGTACCTCAGGCAATTAGTTTGAATTAATCCATTAGATGTTGTAGGCCTGCAGAGCATTACAACAGATTTACAAAAATTTTTTCAAATTTGTCTACTTACAAACATAATACGTTTAAATATATGGTAACTAACAAATTTACAATGCGAGTGAATTGCAAAGTCTTAGTTAGGGGTGAAACCGTTTAGAATTCAAAATGAATACTTTATTGGTTCATCAAAATTTGTGCACATGTGCAAACAAAATATAAGGTATATAATAATGATATTAGTTGAAAAATTTGTGCAACATTTCAATTCAGTGATGCCAAAATGAATTGCGTATATATTACAGAGAGCCTACTGTGAGAAATGTATTGATTAATTCATACACAGGTAATGGTATTACTATAGGCCAGACTTGTCAACAAGCTGAGCTTCTAACGACCCGAGCCGAGCTAGAGCAGAGTATTGGATATACAGTGAGCCCAAAACGAGCCGTTTTTAAGCAAACCAAATTTATAGTTCTGCTTGTTAATTTGATTATACAGATTTTTCATATTTTTTCATTGAATATTCCTTACTTTTAATCTTACTTTAGATATGTTTAGTAAATAATAGGAAGAGCAATGGAAAAAATTGAGAGCACAATATTTAAAAAAAAATATCGAGCTGAACCGAGCCTCATTGAAAGAACGAGCCGAGCCGAGCCGAGCCGAGCTTAGAAATTACGGCTCGTTGACAAGTCTTCTATAGGCGACAGATATTTAAAATTTCATGTTAAGCTACGTGTATTTATTCATTTACTCTTCTAAATGTATATTGAACAACTAGGGGTTAAATTGGTTACGATTTTGGTGTTGCTAAAATTTCGAATGTTTGCCTTTTGTTAGATTAACACCAATGATGTGATATCACTTTGCTTAAAATTTAATAGTTCATGTGCACACAGTATGTATTTCAAAACTTTGATTTCTTAGCCTTTATTAATCAAACAACATTGACTACCACAATTAACAAAAGCTTCACTTATATTTTAATAAACGAAATTTAATGTCTAGATTTGATTTGGTATTTCGTCATTCGATCCTTTTGATAAACTTAAATTTTTAGCACACAATGAAAATTTCCGTTTCGATTTTCGCTTTGGTATTAGTCTCTCACATTAGAACTCTATTTTGGTAGAAAAATCGAACGTGAAATTTTGAAATGCATGTCGCCAAGTGCTTGGCGTCTATTTGTATGATTGGCTAAGGATGACTATACATAGTTTGTCTTTAACAAAAAATAGCTTGTCAAAGCAAGAAGGGAAGCAATTTCAACAGGTTGGAGAGAAGTTTAAGACTGAAGAATCTTTGTATTTGTATATTTACAAATTTGACTTATTTATCTAGGTTAACTTGGAGTTGACATTGCTTCAAAGAAAGGCAAAATGTATATCAATGAAACAAGGATTTTCAGTGTCTGCGGATTTGCTAAACTGTTCAACATATCCATGATTAAGAAACAAGTAAAGCTGAAATCTCGTGAGCTACTCAAAAAGGAACGGAACATATCACTTTTGGTATATGGACCGGCAAGCTAAAGCATAGGTGTAAATCGGTCGGATGAACCGGTGTGACCAACACCGGTTAGACCGGCACAGGTCGTTTCGAGTCGGGTCAGTATTTTAGGACCGGCCGACTTGAACTAGTCTAAAACCGGTCAAATAAAGACTGAGTGAATGATAAAACTCATAAGTAACTTAATTGAATTATTTTGATGAAATTCGTAATTTTTAAATTCAATTTCTAAAATTTCAAAATTCTATGCAACTGGATAAAAATTGAGATTTACTTGAAATCATTTTTCAGTAATTGAAATAATTTCATCACTTGTAAAGGTGTTGGTTGATTTGTATTTGTGCAGTGTTTTTCCAAATAGTTTAGTAAAACGATGCGTCGTTGAGATTGGCCTATAATTTTATCTAACATGTTTTGTAAANATATATATATATACATATATATATATGCAATAAATTATATTATTTGGGATCAATGAATTTTCCTTTAATTTTAGGTTGTTAGCACTGATATATCAAGAAATACTATTTAGCGGCCTTCAAAATACCGACTGGATATCAAAACTGAATTCATTAAAAACATGGTGATTCCTTAGTTTACTTAAAAGATTCTACTTAAATGTAATCACTCCTAAAACTAATTTTGTTGTATAAGAAATACATGATCAAATGCAGTTCAGAAGAATCACTCTCTTAACTGCAGAATTCAGCATTGCATTTGAAAATTTCAAATCTATCATGAAATGTAAGTTGAATTTGTAACAAGTACGGAACAGCTATATAATAGATCTTCAACAATAACTAGTTGAGTGGGGTTAGCACCCAAAGCCTTCTGCATAATTATATCGTATGGGGAGTAGTTACCGAATTTCAATTATTAATTTTTGCTGTTTTATATAATATAATAACATACACACTACTTCTATACATTCCTACAAATCTTGTATAAGCTAGACATAAGGCGAAAACGTTGCCCCAGCCTGGCCAGCCAACCAAAATCTTAGGCGCAACACAATCCTGAAGGGATTAATAAATTAATGCTATTTTGGCCAATTTTAGGCCAATTTTAATATCCTCAACAAAAAATATTTGTTTCAGTTTGATAGACCAAAGTTATAATAAAACATATAATAAAATTCACTATCTGAATTTAAGAACTTAAACTGAATGTCAAAATGTAAATATTATGTTTCAACAAATGAATTATGTTGCATTCACTGCAATTGGTTGATTTGCGTGCCCTGTTGCATAAAAATAAATAATTTTTGAAACTTCGGCCCATTTTTTACAATAATTCTGTCCAAGCAAGGTAATGTCCCTCTCCGAGTGCATCCAAGGACATCTAGATGTCGTTGGACCATCAAAAAATTAAATGCTTTTACTAATAGGCTATAATAGACATCTGAACTACATTAAGATATACTGCAGTGTTAGCTGGGCAATCAAATTTTAGCGAAAATAGTGTCAATGAACTAATATAATGAATATATAATCAAATATTTACTTACAACTTCCAACTAGAAGGTTACATGTCTGTGTGTCAAGTGGAAATAAGGAGAGTTTCATGTAGCACTTTGAGGTAACACGCAAACTAAATAAGCTTCAAAATAAATTATGCAACTAATTCCAAGCATTTTGGATATTTCTCATACGAGTTCAATTAACAAGTAATGTTTGTTTTCAATTTAGATTTATCATTACTTTTAATGTTATATTTAATATTAAATAAAAATGAAAAGTACAAACATATACAAACCTGTCAAACAGATGTTTAATATTTTAACACATGCCTTTCTGAGGCTTAGTTCTATATAGAACATAAATACATTTTCAATGAAAATTTTTATGGAAGTTATGATTTTTCCATATAAATATACCTTTTTTATGCTACCATAAACTGTTCATGAATGATTTCTGAATATATATATATATATATATATATATATACATATATATATATACATATATATACATGTATATATATAGCATGTTTTCATGTATATTTTACATCAATTGCATATCAATTTGCAAAGCTTTAAATCTGATATTTTGAATGCTTTTAAAATATTGAAGAATAATATAATGAAATATGAATAATAATGTATATGAACCACTGGATTTGAAATCAATCTTTCTAAAATTATTGCATCTTTACTGAGTCTCTCTACTAAAAGTATAACATTTGTGTAGCACAGCAACAATAGTATAAAATAATTAAAATGTCAAATGAAATAATCTGATTATAAAAGTTTTTGTTAATATAAATGTACATAGGTTCCGCTATTTTTAATAAAATTATGATAACACAGCATAACTATTTTTTGCTAAGATCATAAAGATTAACACAGAGAAGGTGCCCACTAACAATTTTTGCCAATATTGGCACTATGTATGGAATGCAATGAAAGAATTTAGCTCTTTGTGAAGACCTAATGGATTTAAATGTTCATTTTCTTGTGCATTACCATTTATTATGATATGATAGTATTATTAAAGTCAATCCAGGTGGCAAAAATTAACAGTAATATCTTCCTACCCAAAGATAGATATGGGTAGAAAATTTAGCCCCACACTTATTTAAATTAATACCAATTCGCTCTTTTTATTATTCCAGTCTAAAAATTTTCAGTTTTGTAAACCGAATTTGGATATGTTGGAAATTTAATGTAAACTCCACAAACTGAAATTGAAAAATTGAAATGGAGTTTTAAAATTGCATACATGTCCCTAACGCAAAACTTACAAATCTAAACTTCAATTTTCAACAGCATTGTTTATAAATTAACTAGCATCCAATGCATTTGGATTGATTTTTAATGAAAACTTTAAATTTATGTATTTGACTTTTAAATTTGATTTTTTGAATATTTTACTTAATATTTTGCCGCTAAACTTGATAATACTTATTTCTTTGGAATGTCTAGTCTATTTAAGTGGTGGCATTCAATCATTATGGTATTTGATGTAATACTGTTACATAGAAACTTTTAATAAAAATCAGGCTGCTCTGTTGCGCAGTTGAAAGAGTAAAATTTTCTAAGATTGTGAAAATTATTTTTGCTTATGGTGCCATATTAATTAGGGGGGAGGCGGAAAAAAACAAAATCCCATGTTGTTCTTTCTCTAAGTAATATGCCAATAGCATATTGTAAAGACCATAATCAAAGACTAGAGTATTATTGCAATGAAGCCACCTGCAAAAAGATGCTGTGCGTCAGCTGCACACTTACATCACATGATCATCACGACAAGCAAACAATTGAAGAAAGAAAAGAAGGTTTGCTAACAGACATTTCTGATATCATATCATTGAAAGAATACATTTGAGAATTAATGAGCTGAAATCATAGAAAACGATATATTTCCGGGTTTTTATTAATTTGAGCAATAGCTTAAAATTGGTGTAATTAACTTATATTGAAAAACACAACAATTGTTATGCTAAAAATTTTTGGTCCTCTTAGTAAGGTAAACCCTAAATTTAAAATATTATTTCATGAAACCATTTTGAAAACTATGCAATATAACTAGATTTTTCCAATGCGGTAAAATTACTAATGTAATATGTTGTGTACAGGATAGACTCCCATATTTGTGTGCTGTACATTTCTATATATTATAATGCTAAAACATTGCTTAATGAAACCATCAAAAATGTTATGTAATTATACAAGCAATAATTTAGCACTATTCTATAGTATTAGACGCTTTATGAATTCATTATGTATTACAAAATATGATGTATTTAAAGGATAGCTTTAAAGAAAGCTTCAATAAAATTTATTTAATATATAATGAACTTGATTCTAAAATTTCACTCGCAGAAAGCTATATAAAAACATTTAAAATTCAAATTACTCATTTGTTCAAAATCAGGTGCGGTGTTAATAAATATATAGGGAAATTACAACAATATAATTAATTTATTAGATGCGCAGCATATTCGGTTGAATCTAGGTGGTATACGGATTTTCATTCTTTATTCGATCAAAGCCAACCGTGGAATCTTAAATTAATTGTGATTGTTAATTCATTAAAACCATTGAAATTTAGTTTCCAAATACACACATACCATTTGAAGATTATATATATATATATATATATATATATATATATATAAGCATAATAATAATACAGCTTCATTCAATTTTGTACAAACACAACTAAGCGATACCTTGTTATTACTAATCAATTCAGTCAAAAAAAACTAAATTTGAGTATTTCCAATCATGAAAATAATAATACCTTTAAGGGAACAATGGACGCAAAGTTACAAAAAACTTAGATTTTCGTAATTATTTTTTAATTTTTTTCTAAAATACAAAATTTTGTGTTGTTCTACACCGATGCAACTCTCATTGTTTGCGTGGATTTGACCATTAAAATTCCTCATTTTACATTTTTTACAACAGCTTAGCAATATTTAAGCACTTATAACTAACGTACTAAGGAAGATATTTAAAATCTGAAATCACCACAAAATATGAAAGTGTCTCCTATATCTTTTTCAACTTCAATTCAAGACCTGGCTCTGTCCCAAACAGTTTTTTTCCAGAAAACAAAATATTTAAAGGTAGTTGTTATTCCAATGGACATTAGAGCGCTCCATTATCTGAATACTAGGAATGGCATGAATTTGGACCCTTTTACAAAGAACAGATTTTTCATTGAAAAAAAATTCTATTTGAATGTACTTCAGGCACAATAATAAGTTTTTGGACAAATCTTCATCCTTGCATGAGCGGGTCCAAAAGGTTTCAATATTTCTTATCAGGCTTGGCTAAAAAATTTTCAAAATGTGGACTTTTTTACTTAAATTTAATGCTCGTTGAAATAGGGTATAATTTTTAATGCTAGAAGGTGCTTCCAAAATATGGCCAAGTTCCTTAAATAAATATAATTTAATTATGACATAGAAGCTAATTATATATTTGTTGCAAACTTCAATATAAATTTTAATAATCTTGCAGGATTTTTATTTGCACCATATAGTTATTTAACATGACACTAAGATTGTTGGACAAGTTGCGTTTGTTAATTGAAGAGTTTTAATACAATTTTTTAAAATACAATGTGACTACACACACTGGGGCAACCGTTGATAGACTCCACTGCATTTTACCTCAACTCACTTTTACAATAATACATCTTAGAGCATTGTGGTTGATTGGGGTAAACGTGAAAAAATTACATTTTGCAAAGAATTTATATATATATATATATGTATATGTTAATAAAAATTTGTACATATAACAAACTTTGCATAACTAATTCAAATATTTTCTAACGGAATTTACACAAATTCAAACTAAAAGTGTTTATGTTGTCAGTTTGCCAAAAAATAAATAATATATACAAATCAAAGTAATTTCCTGCATAGAATATTGTGTTAGACATTTTTTGTTAATGTCTGTACAATTCATATCTTCAATACGTATTGTAAACATAATCCAGTATTTTTTCCAAAATCGGCCGAAACAATAATTAGCGTTCTCTTTTGATTCTAAATTAAATTTCATCAAATTAATGAATCTTGTAATTTACTTTTACAAGACATAGAGCAATAAACCACAGTGAAGAAAGTAATTTCTTTTCATCAATGCTATTGTTAGAATAATGAAGTACACATTTTGCAGCACTTTTATTTTTAGTGGGTATATTTAAAGTAATTTCCATGATTTCAATGATTTTCATGTCTAGTGCAGGCCCTCAAAATTAGTAGTTAACCCTTTCACTGCGTTTCATGAATTTTCAGAAATTCTTAAAAAATGTCATTTTGACACAAAAAATGAAAATCAATTTTTTCTTAAAAAACACTTTATTATACTGAATTACATGGAATTACACCAGATTTTGGACATTTTATTAGAAAAAAACAGGAGAGATGTGGACTGAAGTCGAATTTCGCAGTGAAAGAGTTAATAATCCGAAAAATGTTTATATGCGATAATTGTTACTTGGTAGCAATTTCTACATGTTTTTATTGTAGATGTATTACCTGCAAGGCAATGAAAATTAAGCAAGGGTAAAATTAGCTTGAAATTTAGCTACCATTACCCAAAACCACTTAATCAAACAGCCCAGTTGAGAAAGAAATAATGATGTGAAAATTTTATCAAAGAATACATAGGTACATGTACAATTTCTTCTTTTTAAATTAAGGCAAATAAAAGGTTATAATATTTGCATATACGATTCAAAAACTAGAAATTAAGTCATTTTAAGTAAATTTATAGCGACTAACTGATTGAAGATTACTTGATGTTTTTTATTTTTGCAAAAGATAAAAGATTTTTGTTCAAAACATATTTTCAAGTTTGTATGCAACATAATTTCAGGGATACAAATTATTTAAAGTCGAATCTGGACCTGTCCTGCGGTAGGCGGGCCTGTTCACAGTTCTGTGTTAGTGTTCTGTAGTACCATTGTGTTCCAAGGGAATTACTAGGGCTAAGTAGTCCAGTGATGTTGGGACTAATGTGCGATTGGAACACTAAGTGGAGAAACTTGAACACGGCCTTTAAAAAGTTATTCATAAAATTTAGCTATTTTTGAACAAAATATAAGTTATGCCATAGGACCACATGAAACCAGAATTTTTCATGGAACTGGCATGGGATACCACGGGCACCAAAACTATTGAGACTAAATACAATGCACCATGCTAAACAGAAATGCATTGAAATACTAAAATATTATAAATACGAATTAATGCATACTAAAATCTCTCCCAACCTATTCTCATTAGTAGTCTTGGCAAACGAATGCCAACATTGCATTGCAAAAAAGTTAATGTTTTTTTAACAATGTAAGATTTAGGGTTTTTGAAATTTTATTTTACATCTGACATTATTACAAAATGTTGCTTTTACACCAATGACCTTGAATTTGGCGCCTACATGTAACACCTAAAAATACGGAAATGTCATTGAGAACAATAATAATTTAGGCATTTTCATTAAATTGTTCATTAGCAAAATAAGTAATATTTCTTCAAGGCCAAATGCTTTCAAATACAGCAAGAAATTAAAATCTTTTACTAAATTGAACATGAAAAATGGAGGGATTGAATAACAGCAAAATTTAAGAATTACTCAATATCTTCCTTATTACACTAATAAACTATTTGAAATTTTAATTCATAGGTCAATGATGTGACGATATATAAGCTTACTGTTAAATAAACAAATTTAGCTAATCAAAAGTAAACTATGAATTTCTAAAATAAATTTTAAATTTTTAGAACCATTTATTCGCTTTAAATCATAATTTTTTATAAATGTCAAACTACTGAAATTTATGGTAAAATTATATTGATTATAGAATAAAATAAATCATATATTTCTATACTTTCCGACTATTTATTCTGTTAATAACATTGTTAGAAAAACTAAAAAACGTAGTTAAATAGACTGTCACGAAGTATATATACATATATATATATATATATATATATACATACATATATATAGTGTATATATATATATATATATCTTGACCATAGTAAAGCTTTCGATAAAGTTCCACATGCACTCCTTTTAGAAAAGCTAAGCAAATTAAATGTTCCACGTAATTTTCTAAATTTAATTGCATCATGATTATTAAATAAAACTCAACTGGATATTGTAACCAACACGAAATCTGAATTGTTTCCACTTACTAGTGATGTACCACAGGGATTTGTACGTGAACCTTTACTTTTTATTTCCTTTATTAATGATTTACCTGATTAATGTATTGATACAATGCCACATCTATTTGATGATGATATAAAGATAATAGGTCAAAACTGCACTCATTTACAATCAGATTGAAATCATGTAGCAAGTATTTTATTTCTATCATAAGAATTATACCATTCAATACTAACTTCAAAATATAAAAGAATCTCTGTAATTCATTGATTTCAAAGAAGAGGTTCTCTTTGAATTATACAACAAGAAAATTTCAAGTCCCGCTTAATTCTATTAAATATTTTGCCTATCTTTTTTAAACTTCAACTTTTTGATCTTTTTCTTTTTAATAAGCTCTTAAACAATAAATTTGATTTTCAAATCTATAACTTAGTATACTTTAAGACTGTACGTCGTTCAAATTTATGAAGTTCAAATCACATTATCTTTGAAAGCAAGATTTGTAGAAAATCGAAGACATTTCAGTATTTTTCCATCATGTGGTTCCACTAGCAAATTTCATTCATTTGAAAACCTCTATTAATCTTCTTAGTGCACCAAACGATGTAAATCGCAATTTAAAAAAAATTTTTGGAAGCTTTTCAAAGCAAATTATACGATTGAAGATTCTTGCACCCATTATATCGTCTGCCCTTGCAATACATGTCGTCAAAATGAGGATTAAATTTTTATTAATGCGGTCTAATACGTTTGTAAGATAATTATATGCTAAGTCTTAGCAAAATATCATTTATATATATATATATATATATAGTTAATATATTTTAAGGCTGCAGGTAGGAAAGTTCTTAAGTACCTCTTATCATGAATTTCCTCCAATATATTTTTTGACAAAACTATTTTGAAAAATTTAAAATATTTTTCAAATAAACGTGAAATCTCGGCTCACACCACCGTCAATTTTAAGGAATTTAGTGTGATTTCAAGATTAAAATTTCACAACAGCACCGGAATACACGATTTAGTCCATTTTTGCCCAAGAATGGGTTGGTGTAGATCGAATTAGTTCTTTCAATTCAAAGTTCCTCATCATGAAATCAATTGGTAATTATGAAACTGTCTGACTTGAAGCAACCTTGAAAATATTTCCATATTCCACTATCGAAGCACAATTTAGTTCAGGCTTTCGCAGGAGAACATAATTAGTCTGTGCAAGTTTCGTTGCACTTTTGGAATTTTATTGTTTATTCGACGGATTTGTCACAGTTGACAATGCAATTATATCGAATCAGTCTAATTTTGAGTTAGTGGTGTCCGTTTGGCATTTATATTATCCCCTTTCCACTTAACTTAATACAATTTGTAAGAATCCATTAAATCTCATTCATAAATGACTGCGTGGGAACAAATAACATTAGCTCTTGCACCAATTTTATGTAATGCTTGTAGCGCAATAGAATTATTTATTTATTTTTATTTGTAACGCTTTTATTCCTGTACTGTATATAATAAATAATAAATAAATGTATATTCTTATAAAGCGCATAACTTTTTATACAAAAAACTCAAATGCGCTATTTACAATACTAAACAATAATCGAATGAAATTGCTCTCTAAATAAATAATGCTTTAGTTTCTTCTTAAAGACTTCAACACTAGTATACAATAAATAGGAATACTACACACAAACAACGTTTATCATAGAAAAGATGGGTAAGTGCCATCAAACAAATATTTGCAGGCTGCGTGCTAAAATGTCCTTTTATATAACTCAGTGCGAGCTGGAGGAAGGGATACCAAGTGCCGGTTCGCGCTAGGCGTATTTCTTGGAACTTATGATACATTGGATGCTTCACGTCACCTTGAATTTTTAAAACTGTTTTTTCGAATCTTGTATAGAATAAATGATTCATCATATTTATTAAGTACATATGGTCAACATGTGCAACAACAGCGAAAAACTTGATGCATTTTCTGAGTTTAGAAAAAGTCTTTTTTCAAGTCCAAGAACCCATACTTCGCAGACATATAAAACAACTGAAGCGATGTACGTTTTAAAGATGAATTCTTTCGTATTATGGTCCATAAATGTAACCAAGAAGGTAAGGGATTTAGTAATATAATTAATTCTGGCAACAATAGAGTTAACATGTCTCTCCCAGGTTAACGTTGACTCAATGATCAAACCAAGGTACATAACGAATGATTTCTGTGGAACTACTTCCCCGCTGGCAACAATATGTTGTTTACCAACAGCTGTGAAAAAGTCGTTAGTGCTGTGATTAATAAAAAAGGCAATTTCCTGTGATTGGGTGGGGTTAAGAATTAAGTTTTTATCTTCCGACAAACGTATCAGCGTAGCTACTGCGGTATGATATCATTGAAAATCATTTTCAATTTGATCAGCACTAATAACGTGAAGAAGTCTTGTGTCGTCCGAATATTTTCCAATGTTTCTAAGATCAGGGGAAACACTAATCGATTCAATGTTTATTTCATTCGTATTCTTTGTAAATAGTGGTCCTCTCATTGGGCCACCTTGAGGTATAGCCACCATAATTTCAATTTCTTTTGAAATTCTGTTGTCCGAGACCCTAACTGCTTGTTTCCAACCATCCATGTAGCTAGGCAACAATGCCGAAAGCCAAGGTGAATGTGGTCTAATATGGTTCAACAGATTATTTTGCAGCACGGTGTTAAATACCGAACTATGAAAAATCCCTTCACAGCAACTAATCTTTTATCTATTAAGCTGGCAATAAAATGTATTGTACAAATCAGAGCATCGGTAGTTGACCTTCCAGTCTTATATGCAAATTGATTAACATCCTCCAAATCAGAAAGACTACTTATATATTGTTGAAGCCCTATTCTATCAAGCGACCTCGCTGCAATAGAGGTTACTGTAATTGGTCAAATTTCTTCATGTTATTCATACTTGCTGTATTATCTTTGGGAACCGGAGTAACCTATGCATGCTTATATTTTTCTGGATACTGCATATCCTGTAGGCTACGTTAGAAAATCCAGCTATATGGCAGAGCCATCTCTCTGATAAATTTTTTGTATACCCATGGTGGAATATCCCCAGGGCCAGGAGATTTAGAACAGTCAATGGCTTTGAAGACCCCTTCAACAGTTTCAGCAGAAATAGTCGGAACAAAAATATTATCGCTAGCACTCAGTGGGAGGTATTGTTCATCTTTCGATTGGTACTCATTAAACCGCGTAAAAAACACATTAAGAGCATCGGCATCGTCTTTATTTAATACGACTTTGTTGGTTTTACTTTTCGTTCTCTTTTTCATCTCCGCGTAAATATCTTGTTTTGTCATTGATTGAATAGCTTCGTGACGATGTTTGTAAACCATGCTGTTTATTCTCTGTTGGATCATATTTTGTTCAGGAGCATTTCTCCCTTTTATAGCTTGCTGCTTAAGCTTAACGAGATTTCTATGCTCATTATTATTAGTTATGCGACAAAGGAAATTTTTATGGTTGCCATTACAAGGTTGCTTACATTGTTCGAGCAAGAATGCAATGTATCCTTCAACAGATTCAACTAAGCTACTCACATTGCTGACATCGTTATAGAAAACAGTCAAGTCCGTAGTTTCAAGGGCACATTGAAGTTGGTCTTGGTTGATGGATATCTGAGTACTTTTACTTACAGCATGTCGCGGCTTATCATAACTATTCAGAAGCGGATGTAGGAGAGCACTCAGATGATATTGGATATTTGCTCTTCCCAACGTTGCCGCCAATTCAGATTTATAAAACGACCCGTTAGACAAATATGCAATATCCAATTGTGATCGATTCGGCATGTATGTAGCTTTCGTAACACAATTATGTAGTCCTATAGACTCACAAAAAGTTATTTGACGTTGATTAGCATCACCAATCAATAACCAAATACGCTTTCGGATATTGTTTAATGACATCAGCTAACATTTTCCTTAACAATCCTTCGCAAGCACGCTTATTTCGTTGAGGTCTGCAATAAACATTGGCAATAATAACTGATGTGTCATCAGAAGGCAAGAATGTAGGTCGACAATTAATAACTAGAATTTCAAGATCAGGAACAGACATCGCAGATATAATATTAGGTTTGATTTGGCACCACGATTTACTAACATATGTGATAAGCCCTCCGCCACCAGATTCTTCAAATACGGTTAAATCACGATCATATCGAAAGATGTGATAAGCATCAATTTCATACGATATTGTGACATCGGACTCTCATAGTTTTGTTTCCTGGAGGGCAACGATGGCATACTCATAACTTTCCATAACGAT
>CABFPE010000065.1:1502435-1514896 GCA_900660155.1 Hofstenia miamia | reverse complement strand
TATTGTCCGTAAATATATAGCACGTGCTGCGAATTGGGTTAATTACGCAGTTGTTTTTTTTAATTTTTGCATGTTTTTGTATTTTAAAAATTTTTAGTGTCTTTTTTGTCTGCTTGCACCCTATTCTATACCTTCGCCTTTTATAAAATCGCTAATAATGAGGTGATGATGGAAGAACAAGAAATGAATTTGTTTCTAATTATATTCTAGCAATGCGACAAGTGCATAGCTTGAAAAGTAAAAAAATGTCATATAAAACCAGTTTATTAACAACATAGTTTACTGATTCCCTGTTAAATAATTAAATCTGTTTGATATTAAACAGTACTTGATGTATTCCTCTGTAAATATAGGGTAAATTACACTTTTCTCCTTGTCTCGCAAAAACTCGCATTTCTTGGATATTAGAATTAAATAAATACGTAACAGCAGCGACATAGAAAAATAACGATGCAGCTACAGCTATACCTTCATTATCGTAAAATCTAGAGACTTGAGTATGTCCTATGATTAGAGTAATGGGAAGGTTGCTAGGTAATGACGTTGTTAATTTCTATTGGTTAGAGCAATTTCTCTCCTTATCACTCGGTCATGTAAAAACCAAACTGATAAAACAAAGTGTTAGAACAAATTCAATAGATGTATTAAAAAATTGTCAAACAATTGTCATCAAAATGTAATAATGGTTCTTATTTTTGCAAAATATAAACCTAAATATCTAGCTATATTAGGGACCAATTTTATTTATTAGTGCATAGACAACTGACTAAGAAATTTGAAAATTTCCCTACATATTTCACAATGAATAATTATTTTCTCATCTAAGAAATAAAGAATGATTAGAGAAACTCTCAATTTGTCATATTTGGCAAAAAATATTTAAAGTCAAAGGCTCACTAATTACTAAATATATCTAAAATTTGAAAAATTGCAATAATTTAAAAAATTGTTTAATGTAGTGTAATTTGAAATCCTTTACTATCAATATTTGAAACCTATTTCAACAGGAGTGACTATCCTTTAGAATATTCATTTCAACAATTCATATGCATCAGCAATGCAGTTCCCTAAACTTTTATGTCCCCATCATATATAACTGAATATATATGTAAAATACACTTACATCGTGCAAATGCCTAATTTTGATTTGTTTAGGATGTTGTGACTTTATTACAAAAATGTTGCTGAATCAAATGTTATCTCACTGATACAGTGCATGTCTTAACAGGCTAGTTTACTATTAACATTTCTCAGTATGATACTTTGCAGTTTAAAATATATTATTGTGTATTGATCTTTCTCTTACTTTAATAATGATAATGCACTAACAGAATAATTATAGTGAAGCTGAGAGCTGAATAATGTGATATGCAATAATATAATTAATTAACATTAATTAAACAATTTATCAACAGTTCAAGTTTAACATAATCACACTTCTCCTCTTTGATCACTAGGGAGACAAGCATCTTTAAAGTGTAGCATAACTAATTATATTAGTTAATTTATTGACACTAATGTTTGTTAAAATTGATTTCAATTGCTATGTAGCCAAATGAAAGTAAGTTCACCATTATAACAAAGCAATATATTAAATAGAATAATTGTTTGTATGGGAGTTAGATTTAAATAGTTAATCACTGTAAAGTTACTGATATACTATAATCAATCTTAGTTACCAAAATCCAATATAATTGGTTAAGTCACCACAACAATTGCTAATTAGCCAATTAAGAATTTAGCTAAATACCCAGATAACAATTTAAGGGCTAAACAATGTTGTTTTGAGTTGTTATGTGGCTGTTTTATCTATCAAAAACAACATTGTTTTAACATCAAAATGGTACCATTTCATTGGTTTAAACAATGTTTCAACAACATCACATTATGTTGCATTTAGTTGTTTTTTTATGATTAAAAAAGCAATATTTTAAGGTCATAACAACATTGTTTTGTGTTGTCACATGATTGCTTTAGCATTAATTTTAAATGCAAAATTACACTTTATATTGCTAAACAGTTCAAGCAAAGCTGCTTAAGCAAACACAAGTCCAATAAAGGACAAACCATTATCTTTCAGATACTGTCAAACATATTCAATACAAATATTTGTTAAACATTTAAATAAATGTCTTGTATATAAATGATAACAATGAGCATAAAAATCTGCCATATTTAACAAAAATTTATAAATCTATAATTAAGTCAAATTTTTAAACAGTACTTTCTTAAATAATGAAAAATATCTTCTTCTCAAATGTAACTATTTATTTAACAGTCAATTTCCATGTGTCCAAATATTCATGGATAAATTATTTTGAAAATTCACTTATCTGGTATGCTAAAATTTTCAAAAATTTATAATATCAAAAAGGTTTTGCAAAACCTTTTTTTATATTAAAAGGATCTAGTAATAAGAATAACAAAGTGAGTTTTATTTACAAGCATTTGCTCACTGATTATTTATTTCTAATGTTGTTATTATGATGCTAGTGGTTGCTGCAATAACCAAAATCATGAAACAACTATAAACAACATAAAAACAACCAAAATTGTTATCTGGGTATGAGCATTTACTACCTTATAAAAGGATTTTGATACTAAATTATATTGCAACATAGTTTCTTTCAATAATTGTATACAGTTATAATAAAAACACTAGAATTGCTTACAGCTCTTAATTATTCCTTTTTTAATCAATCAGACAATCACTGTAATTTCAAATTTATATTTTGGCTCATTTCAGTCAAATTCAAGCAAATAACTTTCAGCCAAACTATTTTTGCTGTAATCTTTTTATGATTTGTTCTTCTTTCAAAACCAGGTATAGTTTTTTTCAAATAATATGCTCTAAATAATATTGAAAATAAAATTTACTTTTTACACTCTGGTCAGAATAGGTGCTTTTCTGTTTATGCCATTTTACCTTAGGTGAGGATGACAAGAGTGCCTTTCTGTTTGCACTCTGCAACAGTAATTGCTTTGTGCATGGACTGTCAGGTAGAGTCATGAATTGGCTTCACATTTACAGTGCAGTCTATGACAGAGTCATTGCTTAACCAATGTGCTTGCAGTACAATTGTTAATGTTAGGAGTAATATAGCTCAGTTCTGGACTTGCTCATTTTATTATTTAAATTATGTCTCTTGTCTTCATTGATGACTTTTTCTAAAAGAAATGAAAGCAAAGTGAGAACCCTATGATGGGTTTGTGGTTGCTGATATGTTTTAGTTGTGATCTCATCAAAGATTTAGTCTCATTACTATTCAACAATTTGACTGTTACACTACATTTTAGTGTATTTCATTAATTTAGTGTCAATTGTAAATAATTTAATTTAGTTTATTGTACTTTACAATGGCAGTGATTTGCAAATTTGATACCTCTGTTATAAACAAATCTTAAGAGAGGTGTTATTGATCCAGTTAATACACAGGAAACAATGATTTTTAAATTGTTTTGACCAAAGATGCTGAGATGTTTAAGAAAGTATTCTTAACTCAAACAACTAGTGCTTACTATTTTTACTGGTAAAAGCATTTAAAAAGCTTAAGGAAAGTCTTAAATTACATGAACATGTTTATCACAATTACTAAATTTGAGTAAAATATTCTTGCAAGTTTAATAAACAACTGAAAGTTAACTTCTAACAAATTTAGGAGTAGTCAACTTATAATTCAAAGATAGGGAATATAATCATTTATTCCTTCATTGAAACTAGTTTAATAATCACAACCAGACATTCCCAAGGAATTATTACTATAACATATAGTTTAGCTTGATTAGGAATAACATGCATTTTGTAGAGTCACTCAAGGCTCTATTTTTCAAATTTTATTATTTGACACTCTGATGTCCTTATTTGATGATTAGGTGCTACCAATTTGTATCAATTTCTTTAATTCAATTTTTTCACATTTTTAGTGTAGTTATTTGATAGAATTATTGTTTGTCCCTCTGGTTAAGAGTGCATGTAATTGCTAGTTTTAACTTTGTGAGGGAAATTGTGTTTGAAACTGTAAACAGTATCCAGGTAATTATTTACAGATTTTGTTATAAATACATAATACAGCGGTAGCAAAGTGCACAATAAATTGGTCTTCCTTCAACTGTGTTTGATCTTTTTTGCTTTTAGTATCTAATAGCCCCTTTAGATTTATCAACAAAGATTTGGTTATGATAACTATTGCTTAAGATCCTGCAACAATTTGGGAAGAAACTGCACTGGGTCTGGGGTGCCAAATAGTGTAGAGTCACTCAGGGCCTACTTTTTTGATTTTATTATTATTTCAGCACTCTGAAAATAGTGTTATATCTTTTTGATGTCCTGATTTCATGATTTGTTGCTACCTATCTCTATCAATTTCTTTTAATCAATTATTTGTATTTTTGAGTGTAGTTATTTGATAGTGTTAGTATTTGTCCCCTCTATTTAAATTACATGTGATTGCTCATTTTTCTTTGTGAGGAAAATTGTGTTTTGTAACTGTAAACAAGATACAGGTAATAATTTACAGATTTTGGAATAAATATCTGAGTTTACTGTAGTGAAGCACACAATAAATTTAGCTTCCTTCAACTGTGTTCAATTTTTTTTTGTAATATATTATCTATTAACCCCTTTTAGATTCGTTGTTAAAGATTTGGTAATGATAACTATTGTTTAAGATCCAGCAACAATTCAGGAGGAAACTGAATTGGGTCTGGGGTGACAAATAGCTCCTTAACAGTGACAGGCCAAATCATGGTCACTTTAGGTTATGATTACATGTAGGGAATAACAACTTTTATTTGATCTATTCATACATGCATATAATATTAACACACTGCAAATATACTATGCTGTTGGCAAACATGAATGCACAGCAATTATGTGCCTTTTGTTTATTATTTATTTACATGAGCTGAGATAATAGAATTCTGAGATAAATTGTTTATTGAGCTAGAAAATAATACTTGAGACACACAATTAGCACCTTGGTGAGTAAGGATAAGGCTTCAGTATAATTCCATGTGAATTGGTCACTGCTGGAGTTCTTTATGGAATTTCTGTGTTTATTAGGCAAATTGGTGAACCACCAATGTTTCTTTTTTTGTTGGAATGTGGGTCACTCTCTGCTAGTATAAACTTTGCAACCTTTGATCTTAACTCTTGAGTTTCCTGGTACCACTAGAGTAGCCAGAGCTTCCCTGCAATTCTACAATTTGTACTAACTTTCATTATATGCAAAGCTGCTGAAAATGCAAACAAATAAAACTCATAAACAATTTAATATAAACACAGGGTGAGCTTTGTCTGTAACATTAAGCCATTAAGAATTTGGTGAACACATTGCTAATCCCAGACATCTATAATATTTAAGCTTGAATCAACCCTAGATTATTTAATAATATTAAAATAAGAATAATCAAACAAGATTCTAGATTGCATTTCCAAGAAACATTTTAACATAGAACTTATAACATAACTTATAGATGTAACATTGGTAATTCATCCAAGTAACAAAACTACTTTAGGTGCAACACCAGATGACCAATTCATATGGCTTCCAGCTGAAGCAGAACATCCAGGAGTAAAGTGCTTAACCTATTGACTGGTGCTACCCTATCTGTCTCACTTGCTTAATTTCTATCTCACTTCAAAAATACAAACTCATTTTCATTGTTATCTCTCAGCTCACTATTAAATAATCTGTAATTGCCAGATATTCGTGCTAGCCAACAGCATGGTATCATCACAGTGTTAGATTGTATAAGTGCATGTACGTGTTGAAATACGAACGAGAGATTTATTATTTCCTTATGCGTAACCGTATACATAACTTAATGAACCACAATTCGGACTGGGTAATCAAAAGACCCCCAGAAGCAACGTGTCGCCCCGTGCTAGTGAAAGCACTCCCGAATTGTCGCCGGTCTTAAGCAATAAGTTTCATTTAAGATAATAAATAAATAAGAAATACAACGGTAAAGACGGCAGTTAAGAGTAGACAAAGTCTATTGAACATTCGCTACAGTTGTCTCAGTTTATATACAAAAGATTCAGTATTACCTGCCTTTGTTTACAATACTTTCAGATAGCAACGTAGTTTAACATGATCAATAATAATTCCCTCGTAAAATTCAATTTGAGCAAAATAAAAGCACCAACGAGGGGACATCAAATTAATAGCAACAACTAATATCGAAATTGATTGAAACGTCACGGTGACGTCATAATACAATGAATGTAAATTAAAAGATATAAAAGGCACCAAATCCCCGAGCGACTCTACATTAAGTCCTTTCCAGTATTGAAATTTGTGCTCAGCTTAGCATGATGGCAAAAATTATCTAATCCTTAAAAGTAAGACAGCTCCAAATATACCTTGATTTAAACTTAAATATTTATGGATACCCATATGTTATAAATTTAAATATATTTTTGTTCTTCAGTATCATAGTAATCTACATTACACTTTGTTGCATGGAATATGGATGGAAGCATGTGCAGGAAAGTGAAAACTAACAAAGACAAAGACAATATTTTGAAAAAATGTTTTGCACTCCATTATTCTGGGATTACTCAGTAAATATACTTAATATATTTAGAAAGTTAATTTTTTGAAATTTTTCAGCGAAAAAATCAATTATAGCAACTTTTAAGATGCATTTCCCACAATTTAGCGGCTGTTTTCAAGCTATTTTTTCATCATTTATGTAACTTAATTTATTCAACTTAGCTGTTATAACTGTATTTAAAACAGAAATTAGGTGAAATTTGAATTATTCAATAAAATATTGTATGGAATTGGATGACTGCATTTGCATGTCATAGTGACTATTTTGTTATGATACATTCTGAAAATTTCCCTACTTTTGTAAGAAATGTCTCAAATCTCAGTGAATATTACAATTTCGCTTTCTTACTTGTTTCATTGTTTTTTAAGTCTTAATTTAGATATAGAATTGTAGTATTTATTGATATTCTATATGGGCTATTCAATTATTTGAAGTTAAATTTTGTAGGTCTTTTTTCAGATGATCAAATCAGGAATCAAAGCCTTTAGCTTTTAACGATGAGAAATACTCCTTAATATTTTCAAGAACTTTATCAGTAGAATAAAACATCTTAGTTCTGAAAACCTTAAAATTTCTCAAGACAAATCTTTCAATCAAATTGACATCAGGAGAGTGGTGCAGTGTTTTGAGGTAATTACAAAAAAATTCTTTCCTCTTGAATTGACAATTCCAAGAGCATCTCTTATGTTTCCATGTATTGATTTAAAGAAAATTTTAGGAAGAAATATCAAGTGGTGAGTTTGTTAGTATTTTGTGCATTAAATATATGCTGTTTTTGTTCATAAAATAACAATTTATAAAACCTTCTTTGTTATGGATTGTTAATATATAAGTAAGATAGCATCTTCAAATGGATATTATTCACGTTTAAATATAAAATTAATTCCTAGAAGATGCTGTGCAGTAGAAAAAATTACAGTGACAATTGGCTAGACTGCATATGACAGTGTAAAAATTAAAAATTTTCATAAGTATATATTTGATGTTTTATGAAATATAAGGAAGAAAGAGGTTGTGAGTCACTGATATTAATTTATGCCATCAGGAAATGATAGAATATCAAAAATGATTAAAAAAATGTAATCTATGTATTAATCGTTAAAAGGTTGCTTGACTAGAAAACATTAATGGAGTTTGAACCAAATATGAGGAACTATCACTCCTAAGTTAGTTTAGTTTATTGTTGAGATGTTTATTAAACTTTTAAGAATATCATACTTGAACCAGTTATTTTATTAGGCAAGTAATACAAGTTTCACTTAAGTTTTAAATGATTTTTCTAGGTAAATTTGTAAAGGCTCATTGTTCAACTACAGTTGAGGGACTGACTAAAAATCTTTGTTTTCTTTTTACACAAATTTTATTAACAATAAATATAATAAGATTTGGCTAAAGTGAAGCAATCTAATTTACAGCTATCACTATTACATAGAACAATAAATTGAAGTTGTTTATTTATAATAGACAAAATATTGTTCAAATGAATACAATAAAATCTAGTTCACTACTAAATTAGTAAATAGGATAAGATCTAAATAGTTGACAAGGTTACAACTAAAACACATCAACCAACACAAACCTGTGATGGGGTTCTCACTGCTTTCATTTCTCTCTTGTAGCAGTCCTCTTCTGAAGTAAGTTATCCCAGAATACAAGAGACAAAGACTAAATAGAGTAGTTTTGTATGAAAAAGAAGCAAGTCCTGAACTAAGCCACAACATTCTTAATGTTAACAAATGCCTTGTAATAATTATGGTCAAGCAATGACTCTGTTGTAGATTGTCACAACAAAAGTAGAATAAAACATGACTCTACATGAGAGCCTATGTACAATACCATTACATTATCTGATATCTGTATTTTACTTAATTACATTTTGTACAAATATTTATCTAATCAGTAGCATCCTTGTTTTAGCTATTCAATTTAGAATCAAGTTTCAGTTACTCTATCTTATTTTATATTATTAAATTATCTAAGATAGATGCAAGCTTAAACATTTAAGATATCTGGGATTAGTAATATGTTCACCAAATTCACAGCATCACAATTGATGTTGCAGACAAAGCTCATCTTTCATTTTGGTTTAAATTGATTAGGAGTTTTTATTCACTTGAATTATCATCCAATTTTTCACAAGATGTATTTTGAAGAAATAGATGTTAATGCTAATTTAAATATATTTATATGTCATAGTAATTATTCCTAGTGAATGCCATTAAATGAATTTCAATGGACAAATAAATGATTACATTTTTTATCTTGCTTGAATTATATTTTAGAAACTTTTAAACCAGTTAGAAAGTTATTTCAGTTGCTAATTTGATGTTTAAGAGATCTTTACTCAAATTCTGCTTATTTGTTAAATGAGTAATTCAAGTTTTTATGTATGTTTAAATGCATTTATCAGTTAAATTTGTAAACACTCATTTGTTGGGTTAGGGATGATATTTTTAAAACACATCATTGACCATGATTGATAGACTGCATAAAAATCATAGTTTTCCCTTAAATATATTAAATTGATAATGAACCTCATAGAATAAATCTACAATAGAGTTCTATAATGGAATCTATAACTTATAAATCATTGCTATCATAAAGTGCAACAAACTAAAGTAATTTACATAGCAATTGGCATAATCAAAGTTGAAAAACTGCACTAAAATGTAGTCTAATGCTAAAGTTATCAACTAGTAATAACCAAATTGATAATGACATTGTACCCAAAATACATCAACAACCACCCCAAACTTGTAATATGGTTCTCACTCTGCTTACTTCTTTGTGAAACATAATGCCATAGAAAAAAATATCATAGAATAGTCAAGCAAATCCAGGACTGAGCAACAATATTTCAAAATTTGACAATTTCATTGCAAACATATCAGTTAAACAATAACTGCTTAGCCCCTGTTGCTGTCAATATAAAGCCAGTACATGACATTCATTGACAAACCACACAGTAATCTCAGTGAAGGTTAATAGTATGTGGTTATTCAGCTGATATAGTGTTTCACCATTTACTTCTTTTCTGTAGTGCTTTGCAGCTCAGCTTCTACAGTGATTCCTATGCCCTTTTTTCCACAGCTTCAGTGATTGCCTGTTCCCTGGATCAGCTACATTACATTCTGCTTCTGTGGCTGAGTTTGATTCTACAGAGAGACCTGGATCTAATAATGTGATCTTTTGCTTGTCAAAACTTTTTTATAGAGTTATGCATTATTGTAATGGCTTCACTATTTAACAAGGACTGCAGCTGCTGCTCAACAGCTTCAGTTTTTGACTACAATTTATTTCATTTACTTAACATAGTTTTAAGTTATTACATTTAGAATAAATAGTTTTAATAACTTTTACTTAACAATAGTACATAATTAATAAGTTAGTCAACACCTTTGTATTTTACTTTTACAAAATTTACTGTTGATCTACTCTTATTAAGAAAAAAGGAAATTTTCATAATGTTTCTCAGCCAGGCTCTGTCGCAAAATAAGACCATGGCATTGAACTTGAACAAGTATTTACTAAATTTACTAATATTTAGGAGTTAGGGAAGTAAAATTTTGTACTGCTCATTTAGTCAAAGAGTGTAAAGGAAATCAAAGACCTTAAGGTTTTCTAACAACTTCACTAATTTGATATCATTTTAGTAGCTTAAAATATGAAACAAGTTAATAATGAACAATCTTTTACTTCTTATTTCATGTTTTATTTCTTTAATCACAACATGCCATTCATTTGGAATTACTACCATTACATATATAAATAATGAATCAGCATTTGCTCATGCATTTACTAACATCATTAGATTTAAAAAATGTTATCAGTGCAAGCAATAAAAACTCCTACAATTTAAACTAAAAAGCATGATTGCATTGTTGGTAAAACAGTCACAATGCTGGGAATTAAGCTAAAACCTTACTAACCCCAAGCTTGCATCTATCTTATTTAAAATAATAATAATAAAATATGATAGTATATAGGAAATGTGATTCTAATTGTATAACTAATACAGACAGTATCAAGCATCACAGTACTAATATAAATGTAATACTATGGCAAGATAAATACACAGTAGAATCCTGTTAACTGGATCAAGCTAAATACCAATTAAGTTTAAAAATAGTTCAAATTAAACTATTTATTTTAAAAAGTTATTAGGTTAAAAATTACTAATACAATATTAATAAATTAAGAGGTTTTTGATAACAAACTTTTTTAACATTTACCTTGCTTGTTTTTTTCTATCAGTTTTGTTGTAACTTTTGGAACTACATGAATCAGGTTTATTTATTTTAAATTTCAAATGGAAACTAATGTAATGGCCTCACATGTAGAGCAGTGTTTACTACCCAGTAAACATAGAACTGTTGTAATGATCTTGCAGAACAACATAATAATGGCAATAAACCAACTGTACAAATCAACGTCTTTTCACAATAAAACAAAAAATTATCAATAAAAATGCAGTTTTTTAAAAATTTATCTTCAAATTGTCATAATACTAAAATTATGCTTATTTTTAAATATTTTTTTGCTAGATGGAATTTTACACCACTATTAATCTGCACTATAAACACCACTCAAACTATTCAACACCTATTAAATGCCAATACACCACAAAAACAATGTTGTTACAACAGTTCTATGTTTACTGGGTAGGCATTGGCTTCTATCTAATAGACTAGAGTTTGACAAGGACTTAGGGTTTTGGGATACACTTATGATTTTCTATTCTATCTATAAGAGATTCATTGTTTAGCCAATATGTTTAAAATAAGATTATTGACAATAGGAATATAGTGGCTCAGTTCTTGTCTTCTGTGGTATAATGTTTCATAAAGATGGTTGCTGTAGAAGAGAAGGAAGCCAAGTGAGAAACCCATTACATAGTTGTGGTTGTTGATGTATTTTTTCATAACTTCATCATCAGTTGTTTCACTACTACTCAACAACTTTGTTTTGTAACTACATTTTATTGATATAGCTTTGATTTTAGAAATTATAGTGCAAATGGCTCTATTGTTTATTGTACTTAATGATAACAATGATTTGCTAATTAGTCAACATCTTTGTAATATACTTTAAGATATTTACTGATAATCTAATTAATGAAATAAAACAATGATTTTTATAAGGTCTTTTGACCAGGGTTGATGACATTTTAAGATCATTAAATTTTTTCTCAATAAACAAGCATTTACTAACTGAAACATGTTTGCATTTGAAGTAAAAGCTTGAATAACTCATTGAATATAGAGTATGAATTGAGTGTATCCTTGTTAAAATTTAATTTGTTTTTTCAGGGATCTATGCATCACATGTAAAGAGTTACATTTCATTTTTCAAATGCATTCCTTGTAAAAATTCTATGCATTTAAGGCATTTTCACAAATATCAAAAATACAAATACAGAAAAACATTTGTCATATTTAAACATTACAGGCATATAAAATATAGACTAACATGATAAGAGCAGACTTGTTTTCAGAAAAATTAAACATGCTTTATGTAAAAATATGCAATTTCACTTTCTAAAAAATTATACATGCAATGCTATTAGTAAGATTCATACATATATATGCTTTCTTTATACACTGTTATAACATTAGTTTTACACAGTTGTAGACTTTCCACACTGGTCTTCCTTTGCATTACTCAACTTTTGCATTTCTTTTGTTTATGCATATTTTCAGGCTTTACACATTTGCAGATTGTTACAACTTTTTTATACTTTGCATATCTTTTTGAGTTTATTTGGTTTATGGTTTTTGTGTGGCCATAAACTTTTATATGACTTCCTTACTTTGTAAATTAAAATTAGTTATTCACATGGTATGGAATCAATGTGTGAATGCATTCTCCACTTTTTTTATATTATAGTAGCCAATGAAATG